>JABXJD010000277.1:390000-675000 GCA_013375575.1 Percina caprodes | reverse complement strand
AAATCAATGTTCTTTTTTAATTCCCCAAAATAACATGATTGATTCCACACAACGCTCTTTGGCAATTACAAATCTCTACTTTCATTAATTTTGGGGTGTCTTATTCAATTTTATAGCATTTGAAGAAAAAAATTAATCTGTTTTGAAATAGTATTGAGTAAAAGTTGACATATTCCAGTCTGTGATTATCCATCAACATACAGTCCATTCCTTTAATTTTTGTTTAAATAATTCCTAATTTCTGCTTTTCTAACTCAAACATTAGATATCATTTCCTACAAGTAACTGTAAAACTAATAATAAGTTAGTGTTACGTAGTGTTGAACACATTCAAAGTGACAAACATTCAAAAAAGCGTCAAGTGTTAAAAAAAGGGACAAACACGTAAGAAAAACAACGCTGAAAAGCGTCAACAAAAGTGTTGGTTTTCAATTTTGACGGGAAGGCAACACAAGGGTTAAGTGTGGAGCAGCAGAAGTGTGTGTCCATAGAAGCACTCCCAAATTATCATGAAGGAATTTTGCATATTTAGTAAGCTTCCATCCTGTTTCACCGTCAGACACAGTGTACCAGTAGTGTGAAGGTGAGGCCACCTATGCTGGGTAGACAAGAACCAGCTCTTCTCACTTGTGGCTCCTCTGCACAATTGTACAATGTCTGCCTTCCTACACACACACACACACACACACACACATATACACACACACATTAACAAATGGATGGATGTTGGATAATGGATTAGTTATGAATGTGCGTTTAGTTTGAGGTCCA
The DNA here is from genome assembly GCA_013375575.1 of Percina caprodes. NCBI lineage: Eukaryota > Metazoa > Chordata > Actinopteri > Perciformes > Percidae > Percina > Percina caprodes. The sequence goes on along the minus strand of JABXJD010000277.1, from coordinate 674,229 downwards.
TCTGCATAGCATACCAGCGCTACACTGCAGTTAGCTCACACACACACACACACACACACACACATATACACACACACACACACACACACAAACAGATTAGTTATGAATAGCATACCAGCGCATCTACACCTCAATTAGCCCACTTAAACCTTACACACACACACACACACACACTGCATAGTCAAGGGTCAGGCGAAGGGGTTGATGGTTCATAAGTGTGTCCCTGATAACCTGAGAGCTTTCACTGGAGAATCAAGGGAGCAGGAAAGTCTTCCCTAATGAAGGGAGCTGGTTTTGGCAAGAGAGAGCGAGAGAGAGTGTGGGGGTTAGAGTGGAGTTCTGGGGGTCTTACCTGATACATTGGAGATTTAATTAGACGGAGGGGATTGTGGAGTGGCCGGGAATTTCACAGGGGCTTAGCTGGAAAGAAGGGAGCGAGAAGCAAGGCAGAAAAGAGAGAAATAAAAGCGAGGGAGCGAGTCCAGGGAGGGGTGGCGCTCTGAGGGTCCCCTTCTCTTTTTCCTAGACTAAATTGTTCAAATTCTATACCCTTCACTTCATTTGCTTGCTTCTTCCCTCACTCTTTTTTTAGAGCCGAAGAGGAGAGTGCCCCCACCCATAGCCCCCCCCCCTTACCTGTTCCCGCCTCCCTTCACATTCCTCACTGCTTTGTTTTCTCCATGTTTGCTTATACACCACACATCCAAGAGAGAATACCCTCGCCCCCAATAGCCCCCTTTTTTTTTTTTTCTTCTCCCATGCCTTTGAATTAACCAGCTCTGGCTAATTATGCTTCCCCTTTCTTTTCTCTCTGCGGCTTCTTTAAGACTAACCCTGTTTGGCAGGACTTAGAAACACACAAGGTACATTTCTGATTTGCTCCTCAAAACCACAGTGCATGCCTGCCCGTCTGTGAGGGATTTATATATTTGTGTGGGTGTGTGGGTGTGTGTTCCTTGTGGAAGTATTATTTTGGGCACGTGTAATGGTTGATTTTTCACGTGTCTCCCAACATCTAAAACTCGGTGGTTTGCACAGGTATTTTCTTTTATTTCTCTGCTTTCTGTTCTTGTTTGTCTGTGTTAGCGTGGGCAACTATTTTATTTTTTTAAGTGGTTATGGGCTTGGTGTTTCATTCTTACATGCTGCGTTAAGTTTAATTATTTCTGGGGTTAAAGTCTATGCCGTATGCTCAACTACTTTTGTATGTCGCAGGTATTTCTTTGCCGTGTTGGCCATCCTAACAGTTCTTGGAGTACTGAATGGACTGGTCCTTCTTCCAGTATTACTGTCATACTTTGGGCCCTATCCAGAGGTAAGAGCCCAAAATAAATAATCTTAGTTAACTAGAATCTAGAAAAAGTAGCATTTTGTGTTGAATACTCTCTGCTGCCTCTTCACATTCTCTCCTCTCACCTCTCAGGTGTCTCCAGTCGATGGTCGTAGCAGGTTACCCACCCCGTCCCCAGAAGCCCCTCATGTGGTCCACTTCTCAGTCCGTCCTCACCATACCACCATGGCCACCACCACCTCTGGTGCAGCTTCTGACTCGTCAGACACGGAGTACAGCTCTAACACCACGGTGTCCGGCATTAGCCAGGAGCTGCACAACTACAACCTGCCCTCACAAAGAGGACAAACTCGAGCAGAGGAGCAGCAGTACCACCTCCAGACCAACAGGGGCAGAGCAGCCAGGACAGATGAGGAAAGGAGAGCAGGATCAGGGCATAGGCGCTCAGCCCGACAGCCTGACCCTCCGGCCTATTACGTGTCTTCGGTAAGAAAATTTCCCCAATTGTTTTGCATGTAGCAGATTTTCTCAATTGTCACTTTGTAGAAATAAATATCTCATTGTCCTGCTCGACAGTCCTCTCAGGGTTGTGATTCTGGGCCCCAGCCAAGGGCCACTCAGCGTAACAGCAGCAGGGACCCCAAGAGCCAGCTGCACTGGCAGGCCCTGCCCCCAGCCCGCCCGCGCATGGACGCTTTTGAAACTGCTACTGAGGCTGGTGGCCATTATGGCTCACACAGCCATAGAGAACACTCAGCAGGCCACAGAGCCCGCTCTTCCCACAACCCACAACCCAATCACCACGTCCCACGCCATCACCCCAACCCCACCCCGTATTGCCAACCCATCACCACGGTAACAGCGTCAGCCTCCGTCACTGTTGCCGTGCACCCAGCCCCCTTGTCCAACCAGGGCCCCCCTGCTTCCTCTTACCCAGGATACACTGCAACAGACAGTTACTGTCCATCAGGGGCGGAGGGGCCAGAGCCTGCCTTTCAGGACCCACATGTGCCACTGGACAACGACACAGGGGCCAGAGGAGTCAACATGGAGGCTATGGAGCTTCAAGATTTGGAGTTTGAGGCAGCTGAAAGCAACAGTGGCAGACGGGCAAGCTGAGGTGAGCTTTTAATAGAACAGAATAGAATAAAATGTCTTTATTGTCATTATACACAAGTGCAGTACCTGTGCAACGAGATTGAAGCAACCCCTTTACAGTGTCAACACAAAATATAAAAATATAAAATATAAAGTATATGTGGTGCAGAAAAAAGAGAAGGGGGGGCTGAGAGTTCTGAGAGTATCTATATACATATATAATATACACACATTGTTTTTTTTTTGTATACACATTGTGCAAAGATATAGTTTTGTGTATCAAAAGTCCTGAGTAATACATATTGCACAGTAATGAGATTAAGTGATTGGCTTTTAAATATGAAATATTGCAGTGTAATGAAATTAAATGGTGAAGTGCTAAATAATAAATACATACATTTTGCACAGTAATGAAATGAAATGGATAAATGTTAAATATTGTATGAAATTAACTACTTCAGTAGATCCATATGTAGTACAACTGTCCTTTTAGTAAAGTCTGTTTGATTACGTACTGACAGTATAATCTCCTTTTTGTTTCCAGTTGTGGAGAACGGACGTACAACAGCCAAAGATGGACTCCTCTGTATTACTGAGCAGCTGACCTGGCCTGGCACAGTCCGGCCCAGCATGGCTCAGCCCGACTCGCCCACGGCCCTAAGTGTTGCCGTTATGGTGCTCATTCTTACTGTAACCCAGTGGACTATTGTCTTAGATATTTCTATCTATATTTAAAAGATGTATACATATGTAAATATGAACAAAAAGTAGCTATAATTTTAGGAGCTGTAGAACTCCTCATGTGTACAGACTGAGGCTGCCATTTTATATGGTGTGTGTATGTATGTGTGTGCGTGTGTGTGTATGTGTGTGCGTGCGTGTGTCTGTGTAAATGTGTGTGTGCATATGAGAGATAGATCTCTGATTACTGTTCACTCATCTGTGGATCTGTGCCATTACGAAGCTTCATCTAGACAAAAAGTACCTGTCAGCATTCACTGTGGCTGCTCAAAATATATTTTTTTTAATAATATTCATTTATAACTCTATGCAAATGTCTCTTTAAACAAAAGTGATCTGTCTATGTGTGTGTGCGTATGTGTGTGCTTGCATGTGTGTGCGTATGTTACCTGCGTGTAAACAACCCCATGGCTCATTCATCAGATACATATTCAGAACAGACTGATATTTACTCATTTAAAACATGATGGAATTGTTAGAATTATCAAACAGGGCTATGGTATGTGTGTGTGTGTGTGTGTGTGTGTGTGTGTGTGTGTGTGTGTGTGTGTGTGTGTGTGCGTGTGCGCGTGTGTGCGTGTGTGTGTTAATGTGTGTGTGTATTGTATAAAGGTACTCATGTTAAACTATTAATTTTTTTATCACAAACCTGTGGTAGTTATGAAACAATTACTGTTTAACTTGACACGCTATGCGTGCTATTTAAGACGAGCAGATATGAAGAAAATTTTAAAAGCTGTTATTTTGTTTTGTTGTGCTCTTTTAGTTATCGCCTCTGCATTGGAACCTGTTTCTGCTCTCAGCTTTGTATCACTGTCTGTTAGGCTATGCTCTGGTTGTATTTTACTGTAAGAGGTTATGCATTGTTTAACCCTAGCAGGCTCAAAAACAGGTTCTGTCTTGTATACTGACATACGAGCAGTAAACCCACCTCAGAAACTTACTCTGCCATTACAGGGACATTCACATTACTGATTCTGGAACAGGGTCAAACACGGGGCACTAACTCTGTGTCTAGTGGATAAGCTAAAACTCAGACTGTATACTGTACGACCCGATTCAACATGGCACTTGACTGCATTTAAACTTCATTCACAGGAATATCTTGCCTCAAGTAGCTCTTTATTTCTGTCCAACCAATAAGCTAGCCCACACATCCTGCTAAGGGATAACCCTTATATGGCCTGACAATGTGCTCTATGCGTGTCTCAGTGTATATGTATGTATGTATAAACATTTATGTGTGTGTTGGTCCATCTTCTCACTCTGTCTCAGCTCTCCTTGTGACAGTAAAAAGACAACTGGCCCCAATTTGGCCTCAACCGCCCCCACTGACCTAAGCTAATAAAAATCCACAACATAACGTCATGACACTAATTCGACGTCCCCCCCTCAACTGCCAAATGGCACAGCCCAGAGCCCCAGGGGTCAGAGTGTACACTGCCAGCCCCTCTCTCCACCAGCAATGGCCAGTTTATATCTGCATGTGTGTTGATGCATGCGTACTCCCCACCTCCCCAACCCCCACCCCCACTCAGTTCCAGACCCAGGCCCCTTTTGACACCGTCACTTACCCCATCCACACCTCAGTTTCGCCTCCACTTTCACACTCACTTCCTGTTGAACACCTGTAGCGCTTCCCAGCAGTCTTTGCAGTTTTCCTCCGTCTGTCCACCATGTCAGCTGCTTGCATGAAATAGGTTGTTCTGTGTGTGTTTTTTTTTCGTTTAGTTTTCTCCCAAATGTCACATTGGCAGTAGCGGAGAGAATCATAGTTGGCAACTATTTTATTCATTTTTATGTTTTGTTTGTTTTGTTTTTGTTTTTTTAACGTTCAATTGCGATATTTATATTTTTGTAATACAAAATATGTTTTTTTTTTCTTTCATTATTGTCATGATGCCAGTGGATAACAAATGCAGGGATTTTTATGTCTATTGAAAAAAACACTATTACAGTTTAATGTTTTTACATTAATGGAGTTTGATCTGTATAAAGTGCTTACTAATGTTAAATAGGAAAAAAAGAGTATATAACATTTTACACTACAGGTCTCATCATAGCTCTTAGAGGATTTTAAATGGAAAAAAAAAAATCAGTGGTTCTTCCAGACTGCCCTTTTGGTCTCGGTTGGCGTGGATGTATGCTGTTTTCAGTTACAAAGATAAATGTATGCCATATAATTTATTTATATGAAAATTTATTTTTGTAGTGTACATAGTAGTTGTCAAGGTATTTGACAGAAGTATATTTTTAAAGAGTTTATATGTAATATCATACCATAACAGAAAAAAAAGACCTTAAGGTGCACACTTTCACTGCTAACTGTCTTGTGAGACAACATTGACACCTCCCCTTCAGTATTATGTTCCGATCCTTGGAGAGAGACAGCTGTTTCTATGGGTTTGTCAAAGGCTAGCCATGAAAGTAGAAAACTGTACTAGCTCTCTAAATATTAATGTTCAAACACTGATAGAATTCTAACAAATAAAAATATTATAACTTATTTGTCTCTTTGTTCATAACTTTAATAAATGGAAACTTAAAACGACTGACTGTGAGTTGATTGTTTCAAAAGAGTTTTTTTGTTCTTATACTTCAACATTTTGGGTTGGGTGTATTCACTTTTACCATACTATCTTCTCATCTGATTGCAAAAAAAATGGGAATACATGTATTTCCCAAAATAATGTTTAATTTGTGATTTAAAGAAATATAGTTTTACACTCTTTTAGTGACAGCCAGGCACATCACCTCCACCCAAGTAAAAATATTTTTGGTATTTCCTATTAGCTACAGGTAAACATGACCTTCCCTCCCTCCATCATGTTCTGCAGTATAAAACTGACATCTGGTCTGGAGCCCTGCAGCCCTCCCCAACAGCCCACCCAGCTCCGCCCCTGCACCCCCCACCTCCACTCCCTGTTCTGTATGATTTTGATTGACAGCTTTATAGACTGCAAGGAAATTGGTTGTAGTTATAATACAGCTGGCCTGTTTGGAGTAATGAAAAAGGGCATGTGGCCTTGAGCTTGCTGCACTGATGGTGAGAGAGAGAGAAAGCGTCTTGTCAACTGCATGGGTGGCAGCTATTTCTTCTCATAGTCAAGGGTTGTAAGAGAAGGTTTTTGACTTGCCACTGTGCAAGAAACATGCAACTAAATCACTATGATCAAAATACAAATAGTGATTAGTTTTTTTTTTTTCTGTTGTCCCTAACTACAAAAAGTAGTTTCAACCTGAACCTTCAAGAAGGCTGAGGAACTCACTGACCCTGGTTCAGCGGTAAGCATGTCATTATCTTTTAAAGCCAATAAAGGCACACTATTCTGCTGAGTGCTGTCCAACCAGTGTAAAGAAACAGGCTGACATCTTAACAAATGACAGGGTGTGTTTGGAAAGCTGGGTGGCAGGATGTTTCCGGTCATGTTTTGTACTTTTCTAATTGGGCTTGATATTTTTAGTCTTTTGCACAATTACACTGCAGAGCAAAGGGACTCATGCAGGTGTTGCCCATGTAATGTGGCAGTAAAAAAAAAAATCTCAGGTTTTGGGATTTTGAAGAATGTGTCATTACAATCTCTGGGTGCATAAACACTTTTTTAATGCTGATTTTAGTGTTTCAAACACAATCCTGACAAAAGTGAAAATGCAACCTCTGTGGATTCATGTCAAGACATTCATCTAATGCATTAATGGATGTGGAAAGATTGCAGAAAGATGAAATATCTGTGACCCCCCAATGGTTGTTTGAAGGCAACATGGTCAATTGAGTTCTAATGTTGAAAAAGGCCCCTCCACCAAGCCCCCACCCCCCTCACCTCAAGGCCTTCCTTACCCTTTACCCTCCCCTTACCTTTTTTTACCCCTTCTCATAAACACACTCAGAGTTGTCCTCAGAGGTGGAGCTGCACATTTTGTGAAGAGTGCAAACTACAGGTTGTTAATGAATGACTGTTTCCTGTACCTGTCCTCTCAGCCAACAGAAAGGGGGTTGAAGGGGGAGAAAGATGGAAGGAGGACAAAAGAGGAAGAGAGAGGAGGTAATTAAGAAGTTCCTTCTCTCCTGGACTAATGGCCTGTTCTGCGTTGGCTCTCTGCCCAGACTGGGTGACAATAGAGCGGATATATACTGTACTACAAAGCTTTTTTTCATGTGTAAAGGGAAATTTACAAAAGGGAACTATTGATTCCGCTGTTCCAGTCCTTCTTTTCCGTCCATCTGTCCCTCCCTCTGCCGATTTCCATCTCTCCTTCCTTGAAAGGCTTCTCCATCATCACCTGCCGGCAGAGCTAAACCCTCTGAGTGTATACTCTCCTCCACATGAATGATTGGGCTGTTGACATGACTGCACAGGACACATGCAAACACACCCATGCACTCCTGCCAGATCCAGGGCCAGATTTACACATTTAGTTTAAGAATAAATCTGCAGGAAGCATCACATGGTGTGTTGATACAACTCCAGATCCAGACGAATGTTTTTTTTTTTTTTTGGGGGTTACCTTTGAGGCCTCACAGACACCTTGAAAACTATTCAACTTTGGACTTACATTTGCTTCTGTGTGTGTGTGTGTGTGTGTGTGTGACAGTGAGTAAGAACTGTGTCTCAGATTGTAAATGGTAGCCTAACCAAAACTATGATGACTTCACAATATCATTGATAGCATTTGCATCATTGAACTATGGTACTGGTATTGTATTTTAAAGGCATTTAACCTAATTAACCAAAGCATTGCAGTTTTATCGCTCACTGTAATGATTATCATGTGAGAATAAAATAAATGGTTCATTGTTCATTAGCATAAAGAATGGAAGCCCTCTAGCAGTAATTGACAGGAGACCAGTGGCTTAGCTTAGCATAAATTCTGGAAGCAGATGGAAATTACACTACTAACTTGCAATTTTCATATTTGTTGTTTCTGAAACAAACAAGATTAAACACCTAATTATTAAAATATGTGCTGGTTTATGGATTTTAATTAACTGTGTAAAAACAAAAAAAGTTAGCTGTTTGCTATAAGCTAATCTGCTGCTGGCTATAACTTCACATTTAATTATGGCAGTTTTGGGGATTTTTTGGGATTTTTTTTCATCTATAACAAAGTGAATGAGCTTATTCCTCAAACTGTTAAAGTATTACTTAGAAAAAATGTCCTTTTAAGCAATCTATCTATCTATCTATCTATCTATCTATCTATCTATCTATCTATCTATCTATATATCTATCTATCTATCTATCTATCTATCTATCTATTCTGTCAGCAGTTTCAAGGTGGGTGGTTTTGGGCGGGTTTTGGTGCTGGCGTTCAGTCCCACCCTGGGACCAGTTTGATTTGGCTTGCTTCTTTTATTCCCTCAGAGGGAGTGCGTTTTTCCTACAAGACCGATCCAGAAGAATGTGAGGTCCAAGTCCCTGTGGCCAGACTTACATAAACTCAGTGTTTAAGCACAGTTCTGCAGGCTGACGTGTTGAATACCAAGAAAATAGCCCTTATAAGAATGACATGTGAGAAACATGCTCGGCATTTGAAACATTAAAGAGAAGTGATGAATGGCTGTCAGGATACAAATTCTGGGCATATATCTGTGCTGGAATTCAGTGTTGCAAGAGGGAATTCAGCATCTGTCTTTGGTTTTTCTCTCTTTCTCTTTGTCTCTCTTAGTTTGTTTGTATGCGAGTGATTAAAGTTGGAATTCAGCTTTCTGAAGTCATTTCTAATGATCAGAGAAGATTAGAGCAATTAGTGGATGGATTGGGAAAAAATGATCATTGGGAAGGAGGCGTTTAATTGAAAGTGATCAAATGTGTGGCTGAAAATGTTTTTTGACATACAGTAAGTGTTTACTCATACATTTTTCATGCATTTATATTTTAACTTTTTACATGACAAAACAACAGTTACACTTAATGACTCCTCCACATTTTAGATACATTTTTAGGCTCTTTGGATGGCAACATCAGTCTCTTGGTCTCTTGATTGGTCTGTCACTTTGGTCCAGGCTGAAATATCTCTAACATAATATCTAATATGATCCTCTGACTCTAGTGCCACCATGAGGCTCACAGTTGTGGTTGGGTGACATGTCTCAACAACTTTTGACTTTATGGATTGCCATGAAATGTTGTACACACATGTCTATTCATGATTCCCGCTCCCTTTTTATTTAAAAGTTGTCTTTGGTTTGTCTTTGGTTTATGACCAAATACCAGGGGCATCAGACTGGGTTTGGGGGGGTTAGAATGAATATCTGTGGATGCAGGGAGGGGCCCATAGAGAATGCCTTTCTACAGGGCCCAGAATTTTGTGCTACGCCCCTGCCAAATTCCCTGCAAAACTAATGACAATACCATCAGCCTCAGCTGTACTTGTGTTGTTTGCTAATACTAAGTATACCAAGATGATGAACATGGTAAACGTTATGTTTAGCATCCACATGTTAGCATGCTGTCTTAGCATTCTCATGGTTGTAGATTTAGACTTACTCTTGTTCTCATGTTAAAGTGATTTTCTACATATGGTTTCCTGTATTCATACATGACATATATCTACACAACCTTTTGTTAAAACACATTTTCTACTACACTACTACAACTCTCCAGGAATCCTACGAGAGAAAGGGAGAGAAAAAGGGCGAGTAAAACGTAGAGGTCCAAGACAGCAAAGGAACCACATCCAATTCTTAGAAACAGATGACATGATTCACTATGCATTCAGCAGCATTCAAAGGCTTATGCTGCAAGAGCCAAAGATTATATCGCTCTCAAAGTCTTCAGTAAGGCTCAAGAAATTTGCCAAGATTATTATTACTGTTGGCTGTTGTCGCTGCAGTCAGACAACATTCTTAACGAAATGCTGATGTTCTGTCATCTGTAGTGTTTTTCTCCAACTTTCACAGCCTCATATTTCTTCTGTGTGGTTTCAGATTCAGACCACCCTACTCAAGCTTGAGGTCTAAGACCTAAAACAAGTGGGTTCATTTTGATGTACACAGAAAACTGGAAATGTACTTTGCCAAGGACAGATAGAGGGAGAAAGTGAGTGACAGACAATAAAGTAAAAGGTGAATTTAAGTCATAGAGAAGGGGTAGTAAAGACAGATGGAAAATGGCGGGAGGAAGAGAGTGAAAGGGGGGAAGTTAGGATGGTTGATGGTGGATGGGAGTAGCCGTATGAGAGTAATTATAATGACTGATGTTGTTTACTCCCATTTCCCCTCGCATCATTTATTCTGTGGAGGTGGAAAACTCACCCACTCTTTCTTTGTGTTACAAACTAGTGCTATGGACTGGTGCCAAGCCATGTCATAATCTCTCCTCTTCCGCTAATACTGGAAGCATTTATCCTGCCCTCCTCTTCCCTTTTTCCAACCGCCTTCACTTATATTCTGCTTCCATCGGACTTTCTATTTCTTTACTTTCCATCGGCCTTTGTCCCTATCCATCTCCCTCCCAACTCTCTCTTTTTCGTTCCTTTGTTTTCATTACTGCTGTGTTGACACGGCTGTGTGCGACTGCTGTGATTGGGCCGAGCACATGTAAGACGTTAGCATGATGTACGGCCGTTTACACTGAAGATGACAAACTGAGGTTGGATGCTGTCATCCTTTCTCCCTTTTGTTTAATGTAGTCCTGGTGGCATGCATGTTATGCACGCACGCACGCACACCAGATTAACACATACCACCCAACTCATTGTTTAAACTCTGCTGTTTGTCTTTGCCAGAAAACATGCAACAATGTATGGAAACAGATGCAGAGGGGCAGAAGAGGGAAAAAGAAAGACAGAAAGTAACCCGCAACTAAATATTTTCATCTGTGTATGGGAGTGTGGAGCACATCATTTCACATGCCTTTAAGACTTTGTACTAAGGAGGAAGGTTTTTTTTGACTGTAGGTCATAAAGGAAATAATAATGGTACAAATTACTAAAAGTACAGGAAAGTTGAGGAGGGTCTTCGTTGGTGATGATGGTAAACACTTTGGTATTTTCTAATGATTTGCCCATTCATAAAGAGAAAGGGAGAGATCTTTTTTCTTCCATCTGTGCTTATTGATTGTGGCACCATGACAGATGCCTAATGAGAAACAGGGCTGGAGGAGAGCTCTGAGGACCCCAGAGGGAGCCTCAGTCTGAATCAACGCACACATGCACAGAAAAAATACACAGGATATGAGAACGCACATTCATGCCCGCTGTTAATGCACAGGCTTGTATAGTATTCACAATCAAAGAGAGAATGTTACTGTAAAATAAATGTCACCCATATTCATGAACACTGACCTCCAATGTTTGCCTGGAGCTCCATTTTGAGAAGTTAATGAGGATTCAAGATTCAATACTTCATTGCCATATCAACTTGGTTAATGGGAAACTAATTATTGCTGCGTTCACTTAGACAAAAAGACTAAACAAATTGACATGAGTATACTAGAAGATAATTGAGTGAAATACAGCACACACAATAACCATAAAAGAAAAAAACAAGGCTCCTGTAGCATTCATGCATTCCTGGTCTTTCTACCTGCTGTGGCTCGGCAGGTAGAGCAGAGCACATTACAGGGTTAGCAGTTTGATTTGATTGACAAGAACCCCAAAACCTTGCATGGTAGCTCACTGTCATCAGTGTGTGAGTGTCTGCGAGAAGGGGTCAATGATGCATGGCTCTTTGGATAAAAGTGCTATGTAAATGCAGCAATAATAACATAATTAGATGTATTTTACCCAAGACTCCATTTGTGGGACTGTAATAGAGGGCTGTTGAGACAGAGAAGTGCAGAAAACAATACAATTATAACAGTAAAGTAAGAAAAACTCTTGAAATTAATTATTCCTGATTATTTGAGAGAGCAGTGCCCAAACAAGATCCTACACACACACACACACACACACACACACACACACACACACACACACACACACACACACACACACACACACACACACACACACACATTCACACACTCAAACATGCACACTCAAACTTCAACAGAGACATGTTTGGAGTGGAAGCTGTTGGAGAAGGATTTTAGAGCAGGAAGTGTGTAATTATCGTGGACAAAGGGGCAGATAGATGGATGTGTGTATGTTTAACACTCCCACTAAATTTCCCTGCAATCTGCTGGACTAATAGAAAGCAGGTGTGTGTGTGTGTGTGTGTGTGTGTGTGTGTGTGTGTGTGTGTGTGTGTGTGTGTGTGTGTGTGTGTGTACACCCACATGTGAGTGTGTGATACAATATGTCACAGTTAACCCTTGTGTTGTCTTCCAATCAACCATGAATTATTAATATGAAATTATTGCTTTTTCTGACCTTTTTTGTCACTTTTTCAATGTTGTGGGTCCTTTTTGGGGATTTTTTCCCCCCGAAGTTATTTGATATTTCTAATGTTGACATTTCCCATTTTTTTGTGATGAAAAACACAGAAAATGGGTCAAATTTGACCCGAGGACAACATGAGGGTTAAAACGGACGCACAGCTCTTGTATTGGGTTGTTGAACTTGGACGATAAATGAGGGACGGGGATGAAGTTGTGTTGGGGGCCGACTCACTGCCATTTTCAGGTTAAGTAGACTCCTCAGGGGCCCAATATAGCCGGAAGTGGTTCTCACATTTGAAACACAATAAAGTGTGTCCCTTTTTTTGGTCTTATCTTGATTAAAGTAGTAGTCTTCAATAATAATAAGAATGATAATAATGAGTTTGTTCACTGCAAGTAAAAAGTTAGATTTTGTACAGTACAATTTTGCCTATGATTACTACGATATTTTTCCAGACACCTGTGATGGTGTCATTCTTGAGACTGATTGTTAACCAGTCACAGAGGGTTGACGTGTGCTTTAAGAGTTTTCGCGTTTAGGCTTAAAAGATGAATTTTTGTTTCACAAAAAACACCAAGAAGTGACTTTAATTCGTTAGTGTAAGGGACATGACAAGTTAGAGGGTAACAGCTGGCGTTTTATTGCCAAGGATTTTCTTACTGACTGATAGTAAATGTAGAGTCTCAGCTGCTTCCCTTCTTACTAGTTGATTACCAGACTGTAGAAGTCATTATACAGTCTATTAGTATGGACTATAGATAGATTATATTATTATTGTTACTATATGTAACCATCTATAACCAGAAGGAGTACCACATTAACCTGTGGAAGACACACACACACACACACACACACACACACACACACACACACACAGACATGCATGCACACTTGCAGTTTGAAAAGATAGCATAAATCTGAAATGTATTTTTTATGTAGAATAGACATAAGAAGACGTGTGAATAGTGTGTTTGTGTGTGTGTGTGTGTGTGTGTGTGTGTGTGTGTGTGTGTGTGTGTGTGCGTGCCGGTGTTGCATATAGTGCTGTTTCACATTGGTCACAGAACCGTTCTCTCTTTCTCAGCCAATCCTCAGCTTCCTCTCAAAGCAATAAAGAAGCATGCTTTAAAAATGCCTGGAATTGCCATAAAGTGTGTGTCCTTGTGACTACACGTGTTTGTGCATGAAAGAGAAAGTAAGATGCAGTGAATACGTATTTTGTGTCATTGTAAACTTATTTGGTCCAATGTTTTTTTACCATATCAGACCAATAAGTGATTCCCTTAACTGTGAAAGATGTAAAAAGGGGTTATGTAAGGTAATATCTGTTCCTCTAGGCAGGATTTTGTACACATCTTCTGTGACTGCTCACATCTGACGTTATAAAATATTAAAAGGCTGCAGTGGCATGGGCAGGTCTCTTGATTTCCTGTCAAAGCTCCTCTGTGTTGCATTTTTATTTACTACTTGATTGTGTTTATCTGAGTCATTTTGTATAGGTGTGATAACCCCAGGGGAAAAAGTTGTGACATACAAGTAAAGCAAAAGTGAGACAACTAAAATGTGTCAGAACACTCCACAAAAAAGGACAACTACAGAGAGAGAAGATAACAATTTAAAATATGGGGTATGGGAAATCTTGGAACAGAGTATTCTGGGAATATTTTATAAATTATTCATCTTAATATTGGCTTCAGAATTATTTTACACCTTCCTTAATTTTAATTCATTGGGTGATCTGAAGAAATCCATTTGGGATGAATGAAGTATTTTAAGATATTTATGTACATAGTACTTAAGATGTACTTGACTTAATGTGTCAGAACTTAGGCAACAGGTTTTTATTGCTTTTTAAAGGGGGCTGTTGTGATGGAATTTACTGTGACTGAGAATGTTTTATACCCATCAAATAGTTGGATGAGCCAGCTACAGGACATGACATGCCTTCTTTTCTACTAAATGCTGATTAAAAATGAATTCAAATAAATTGATGACATTTGAAAATGAAAACATGATAGAAAGTAAATAAGAGTTCTACTGCACACAGAAGTACACAAAAGCACACTGAAGCAAAAGAAAAGCACAATCCACTTAAGAGGGCAAGATGGCTCCTGTTTGGAGGCCCTTTCCATCTCTGTGCCATTTTCTCTCTCTCTCTCTCTCTCTCTCTCTCTCTCTCTCTCTCTCTCTCTTTCCTAACAGCCGTACATTTAGAGTTGAGCTCAAACGGACCTGAAGATTTTTAACAGCCCATTCCTCTACTTTAATTTAATTGTCTCCTTCCTCCAAGACACCCCCCCACCACCACCACCACCACCACCATTGCTTCAACTGTCCTCCAACCAACAGCTATTCCATCCATAAAAAAAGACCAGAATTGACACGTACACTCACACACACAAATGCACTAATGTTTTAAATGGTGATACTGCTTCTACAAGATGGAGAAGTGTTCGATAGCGTTTGTGGATGGGCAGGGAAGAACAACTTTCATGTGAAAGGAGAAGAAAGAAGAGAGAAACAACACTGGTAAAGGGATGACAGCAAAACAGAGGGTTGAGAATTTAGTTTGAGCAAAGAGAACACTTTGATGATGACATCATTCAGACAGAAAGACACATTCAACTACAAAATATGTTTCAAAAGGCAGCATTTAGGAGCCTGTGTCAGAATTCAGAACACTTATCTTTTTTATTTTTCAACACGCCATTGTTGCCAAGCAGCGCAGAGCAGAAAAAATGCCCAAAAGTGTCTCACCATTCTTGTCTCCATATTTCTATAATTTATTATCTAGCTGGCATAAACGACTGTCCAACCCAAACATTTTAACCCAGTGACGTTGCAGGTTTCAGGGGGGAGGGGTGATCTGAGCTAATTTTGCCAACAATATACAGAGTGGAGACATTTGAATTTATCCTTGTGATTACAATTTCCTTAAAATGGCTAATGGACACAGACTCAGATGACTTCACAATTAAAATAAAATAAAGTAAGTGATTTGATTATATATATATATATGGCCATGGTTCTCAAACTTTTTTCAATAATATACCCCTTGTGAAATATGCTCGGAGCCAAGTACCCCTTGAGCAGCACAAAGCACTAATGGGTACAAATAAAAGGCTATCTAAAGATGTACATTACGGCACTTAAATGTTTAAAATCCATTACTTATTTAATTTATTATTATTGTAGTATACTTTGTCTGGGAATCATGCATGACTGATATATATTTTTTTAAATATGTTTATTGAACTTTTTTGCATATTACGATAAGATAACAACAACGCTCAGTACAACATTGGTCTAAACACCTTTACATTGCACATGCACCCAACCAGTACAATGAACAGGAAATAAATAAAAGAATAAGAAATTAACAAAAAATATATATACAATATATATACTATATGCATATATATATATATATATATATATATATATATATATATATATATATATACATACATACATACACTATCAAAAGTTTGGGGTCACCCAAACAATTTTGTGTGAAAAGTCACACTTATTCACCACCATATGTTGTGAAATGAATATAAAATAGAGTCAAGACATTGACAAGGTTAGAAATAATGATTTGTATTTGAAATAAGATTTTTTTTACATCAAACTTTGCTTTCGTCAAAGAATCCTCCATTTGCAGCAATTACAGCTTTGCAGACCTTTTGGCCTTACCTTTGGCCTTACCTTTGGCCTTTGGCCACACCATTACCAATAGAATACCAGCTGCCTGCTTCTGCTCTAAATAGTTCTTGCACAATTTGGAGGTGTGTTTAGGGTCATTGTCCTGTTGTAGGATGAAATTGGCTCCAATCAAGCGCTGTCCACTGGGTATGGCATGGCGTTGCAAAATGGAGTGATAGCCTTCCTTATTCAGAATCCCTTTTATCCTGTACAAATCTCCAAAGCAACCAAAGCAACCCCAGACCATCATATTACCTCCACCATGCTTAACAGATGGCGTCAGGCATTCTTCCAGCATCTTTTAATTTGTTCTGCGTCTCACAAACGTTCTTCTTTGTGATCCAAACACCTCAAACTTGGATTCATCCGTCCACAACACTTTTTCCAGTCTTCCTCTGTCCAATGTCTGTGTTCTTTTGCCCATCTTAATCTTTTTCTTTTATTGGCCAGTCTCAGATATGGCTTTTCTTTGCCACTCTGCCCTGAAGCCCAGAATAGCCGCCTCTTCACTGTACATGTTGACACTGGTGTTTTGTACTATTTAATGAAGATGCCAGTTGGGGACCTGTGAGGCGTCTGTTTCTCAAACTAGAGACTCTAATGTACTTATCTTCTTGCTCAGTTGTGCAAACTACTCTGGTTAGAGCCTGTTTGTGCTGTCCTCTGAAGGGAGTAGTACACACCGTTGTAGGAAATCTTCAATTTCTTAGCAATGTCTTGCATGGAATAGCCTTCATTTCTAAGGACAAAAATAGACTGTCGAGTTTCAGATGAAAGTTCTCTTTTTCTGGCCATTTTGAGCGTTTAATTGACCCCACAAATGTGATGCTCCAGAAACTCAATCTGCTCAAAGGAAGGTCAGTTTTGTAGCTTCTGTAACGACCTAAACTGTTTTCAGATGTGTGAACATGATTGCACAAGGGTTTTCTAATCATCAATTAGCCTTCTGAGCCAATGAGCAAACACATTGTACCATTAGAACACTGGAGTGATAGTTGCTGGAAATGGGCCTCTATACACCTATGTACATATTGCACCAAAAACCAGACATTTGCAGCTAGAATAGTCATTTACCACATTAGCAATGTATAGAGTGTATTTCTTCAAAGTTAAGACTAGTTTAAAGTTATCTTCATTGAAAAGTACAGTGCTTTTCCTTCAAAAATAAGGACATTTCAATGTGACCCCAAACTTTTGAACGGTAGTGTATATATATACACATACATACATACATACATGCATACATACATACATGCATATACACACATATATACACATACATACATATACACACACATACACATATGACTAATATTTTTAAAACACAGAAATCTCATGTACCCCCTGCAGTACTCCAAAGTACCTAATTTTGACAAACCCAACCTTTATTGCTAAGACAAATAGGAGTGTGTACGCTGCATTGTTAGCAAAAGGGAACCATCAATCCAATCACACAGATGGTGGCATTACTGTGGCTCCATTTTACTGTTGTATGTACTGTTTTGAGACATAGAAACAAAATGTGTGTGTGTGTGTGTGTGTGTGTGTGTGTGTGTGTGTGTGTGTGTGTGTGTGTGTGTGTGTGTGTGTGAGAGAGAGAGAAAGAGAGAGAGAGAGAGAGAGAGAAAACCCAATTGGATGCAAGAAGAAAAAGGTCTAGGCCATCTAACAGAGCAGCAGGGCTGTTGAGTATTGGATCAGGCATCAGGTCACTTAGGGCCACAGCAACCAGAACTGGTAATAGGATTGGTCTGGATCAGGACTGAAAAATGTGTCAGCAGCTGTGGAGCTCCTGGTCTCAGTGAGCCCGGGATAAGCTCCAGTGACTGATA
Source organism: Percina caprodes (assembly GCA_013375575.1). Lineage (NCBI taxonomy): Eukaryota > Metazoa > Chordata > Actinopteri > Perciformes > Percidae > Percina > Percina caprodes. The sequence goes on along the minus strand of JABXJD010000277.1, from coordinate 656,238 downwards.
CCCTAGCTCTCCAGCAGGCTCCATCTCACTCTGGCCAAACCACAAGGTCAAAAAACAACTATACCTAAAAAAAATTAGCATTCACACACTTTGACTTTTTCCCCCAAATCTATTTATGGTTGGAGGTTTTTCATTGGGGTCAGGGTTAGATTTATGAGTTCTGATACTAGTGCATCGCAGTTTGGCCAGAAAAGTGACATTAAGTGTCTTTTATGTTGTTCTAAATGATTCAGCAGGACAGAATCAGTTAGAGTGAGATGAAGCACCTGCAAATTCAAGATTGAAAAGAAAAACACATGGTGTTAACTGACATAAGAAAGAGAATAATTTGTGTTTTTTAGGCTTATTTTCCAAAAGGACTGGCCATTAAAAAAATAGCATGCTGGTACAGTCTCCCAATTGTGATCAGACCTCCACTCCAAGAAGGAAAGCACATATACACACATGCAACCACACACACAGACGCAAATATATGAACGAGTTGCTGCCCCACTGCGTGACAACCCGTCTCTTGGCTCTGTAATAATCACAGAGTAGCAGTACAGTAAAAACACACGTGGTTTACACAACATTTCTCCTAACATCCATATGTGTGCCCATGCAAGCTTACATACATATGCACACAGGCACACACACGCACACACACATCACTGTGTGGGTTTCTACTTTGGGCATTAAACCACTCTCTCTCAAGTTTTGCCGTGTATTTTCTTTCCTTCTCTCTTGTTTTTTTTTAGTATTGCCAGGGACCTTGTTCCAAACCCATATGCTGATGTTTTTACAAGACTTAGACACACACATAGGCACACACACACATACACACACACACACACAGCACCCTGCACATAGAGCCCTGGTTGACCTACATGTTGGCCCAGGCAGGCAGCCAGGGTGGAGCTGATGGTGAACCTTGGCCAGCGCCTTGTGATTTTACAGTAACTGCTGCCATCCCTGGACATTTGCAGATGAAGGCACAAACATTAATATGTTACGTGACGGTACTTAAATCCAACGTTACGAACAGTTTTATGGTTTTGATTTTAAAAAATGTGCTTAATTAGGTTAAGTTGATGTTAATGTGTATATGTGTGTGACAGCTTCAGGCCAGGGATCTCAATGTTTTCATAAAGCCATACATTTTATTTTAGATATTGTCACAGCAGTTTGAGGAGCACATGATAAGAAGTTAAGAGATTACAAATAATTTTGCAGTAGAAAAGACAATCACACTGCACACAATATTGAGGGAAAATATTATTTTAAGAATTATAAGGAATAACACGGTTTTAACAGGATCAAGCTTTTGATGGAACTTTAGCTTTAGACATAACTTCATTGAATTGGTTTATGATTAATAAGAGCATGATATGAATGGCACATTTATTTTCATATGCAAGTACTACTATGGACTACAGTGTGGTGGAATATATTTCAAAGGAAACCTCTTTCAAAACGTGTTTCACCTAAAAGACGTTTGTACACACAGTTTCCATGTTCTATTTGGGAAGCAGGCCACACGCACCAAACTATGACAGTGGAAAAAGCACACACACATGTAGTCACACGCACACTCCCAACAACTCATACACACACACATTCCCAGGCACGGGCTTTCCTACCACAGAAATACTGATGTCTAATGTTAAACCACTAAAACCATTTTAAACCAACCCCCATTTTGCCTAACTGAAGCATACATACTGTGCACACATACAGCATAGGGAGACATAGAAACAAAGTGTGTTTGTGTGTGTGTAAAAACCCACACTCATATGACCTCTTCTCATGCAGGCCCCAATGCACATTATGCCCACACACATGCACAAACCCACACACATGTGGCAATTACGTATGTTTAAACAACCGTTTCCTGGTTCACTGCCGGGCTGCTCCGGGTCTGGCTGGAGCCTCTGGGTGATACGTCAGTTAGAGCCATGCAGGCCGGGAACCCCTCAAAGTTTGCTTTGGGTTCCAGAGGGACACACTCCGGAGTTTGGACCCCTGAATTCCTACCCATGGTATGCACTCTGCTTCACCCTCTGGACCCTCTCCCCCGAAGTGAATGACTCACACGCATATACTTCTTTGCTTCTTTTTTTGCCGTTAGGCAGCATGTTTATTGTTCCAGGCATTTGTCAATTCATTTTACTATAACGAATGGATGACAGGTTTATCTTAAAACCCAAGGTCAGCTAGATAAGTCAAACTGTTATTTTAAAATTCTGACAAGATGAGAATGTGAAAATACAGATTGGATGACTCCATTATGATTGCATGGATGTTTGGAAAGCATGGTGACAGGCAGCCTATACTATAGGAAATATAAGTTAACCCTTGTGTTGTCCTTCTGGGTCCTTATTCAGACTTTCTTTTTAGTTTTCACTAACACTACCTTACTACTACTAGTTTTACAGTAATTTTTTGAAATTCATGGACAATAGCCTAATATTTGAGTTAAAAAAGCAGAAAATATGAATTATTTTGACTAATAGTTAAGATCAGAGGAACTTACAGATGAGTTTAGTCAGGAATGAAAGTGATCAATTGTATTTGCAAAGAGCGTGTATGGAATCCAATCCATTTTTTGTGGTAATTTGGTTAAAAAGGAACCCATATTTCAGATATAGACATTTTTTAAAGGGGTCAAATTTGACCCGAGGACAACGGGAGGGTTAAGCCAAGTCAACCACTGAGATAGTTGTAACACTATCCCATGAATAGAAAATACTCGTGGATCAAATTGAAATGAGTTGTAATTATCTGTATCCACACCTTTCCAATGAAAATGTCTTACAAAATGAGCCTGTATATTTGGATCAAGTTGTTTCACATGAGAATAATGAATGAGACATTCAAAATTCCATTTATCTGAATAAGAACTTAAGACTTCTGTGTACATATCTACAGTGATTCACCTTTATTGTCATTTTTGAGGTAATTGTTTGTAGTGTTGTCCTAAAAGAATCCTGAAATTTTTTCACTCCTCGTTATCTCCTCAATGCAACAAGCAAAGTTAATCATCTACTTCCACTTTCTTAAACCACATATTTGAGACAAATGTCAAATGTCTGTCTTAAGCTCTTTTAAATTGAGTCTGAAAACTTTTGTTAGCCACAGCAAATTTGGGGCTATTAATTAATATCATATACTACACTGTACGTTTTATTGCAGTGGTTATTCTGTTTAAAAAGACTACCATTACTTATTTTTATATTCTACTTTTATGTGATTTGTTGAATATAGGCTGGTATATCCTCTATTTGTGTAGTGGTAGATAATGGCTAGTCAGAGGGACTGTGACTGTATTTCCCAGTAGGCATTGCCAAGATGACGAGTAACACGTGACGTGACTCTCAGCCAATAGTCTTCTTCCATACACGGAACTCTAAGAGAAGAGGGAAGTTTAGTTAGTTTACATCGCGGCACGAAAGCGCTGTCCTTCTTGTCTGAACACAAACAACATGAATGGATATAAAGTTAGCTGACTTCTACCCTGTAAAGATTTCAGTCTGATAACTGCACGTCTTTTTTTTACATGTAAGTCCAAGCTAGAGCAACGTTTAATAACATTTGTACGAGAGTAAAGTAATTCACGGTAACTTGCTAAGGATGAAAAGCAGTTCACTTGTGGTACGTATCAATGTCGCAACGTAGCTAGCTAACTGGACACTGACATAAATGAGTTGTAATTTAAAGTTCTTTTAATATTATAGTATCTTTACATTGAACTGATATAACCATGTAACCGCAGTAGACTGGAGGAAAATACTGGCATCCTGTGGTATGGTGTAGTTGTTGCACCCCAACGTTTTACCAAGGAAAGGGTGTGTTGGAAAACTGACAAGTAAAAAGGAGTAATTAGCTCTGTATCACTTTAATGCAGCGTGTCTTTGAGTTGATGTGTTTCTGTGTTACGGCTCTAATATAACTTATGCAGCCTAGGTGTGTTTTTGAGGTGGTGCTTCTTGAATCATCAGTCAGGGCAATAGGGTCCGGTTAGGCTCCAGATGATCTTAACCCTTGAAACTGAAAATGAATATTTTTTGACGCTTTTTCGATAATTTTGCGACACTTTTTTATTGCTTTTTTGACGCGTTTGAGATATTTTTTTCACTTTTTGACGCACATTTTCAACATTTTCTTTCATTTTTGTGACACTACCACCTGTATCCTGGACACATCACTAACACCAATATATTACCACTGGTTTTACACTATTCCTTTTCGAATTCATGGTCAAGAAACCTCATTTACATGAAATTATATCATTTTTGATCATATTTGTCAAAGTTTTTTGGGGAAATAAAACACCCAAAATTCAATAAATTAGTGAACTGAGCCTTGTTTTATCTTGCAAGAAGCATTATATGTAACCATCCATGTAATATTTGGACTATTTAAATGAAATAATCCCACATTTCTAATGTAGAAGCTTGCAAATTTGACCCCAGGACAACAGGAGGGTCAACTTTCTGTATCTCAAGTCTGTGTATCTTTGTCTTTTAGAGGAAAACTCCTTCACCAGAAGAGGTTAGCTAGGGCTGAAACACTTAGGTGATTAATTGAGTACAAGTCAATTGATAGACATTTAATTAACAAAGATTTTGATAATCAATTAGCCATTGAAAAAGTACTTTATCAAGCAAAAATGTAAAACATCCTCAGATTTAAGCATCTCAGATGTGAGGGTTTGCTGTTTGTTTCTGTTTTATACCATTGTCAAGTGAGTGTCTTTGGGTCCTGGATAGTTTTCCAGGATAAAAAAAGCATGCCGCTTTGATGCGAACGGCTAAAATTACCAGTCCTTACATGATAATAGTATTATTATTAGTAGTAGTAGTGTAATTTGTTTTTCAGGCACAAATGCCAAACATTCTCTCTCGGTTTAATGCTGTTCTTTGTATTATGTGATAGTAAACTGAATATATCTGGGTTTTGGTCTGTTGGTTGGACAAAACAAGCATTTTCAAGATGTCACAATGGGTTGTAGTAAATTGTATTTGTATTTTATTGACCAAACAATAAATCAACCAATTAAAGAAATTAAGTGGCATATAATGTAGAACGGAAGGATAAAGCCTGACTCGCGGAGGGGCAAAGCCGGACTTGAATGTCCGGCTTTGCCCCTCCGCTTCTGCTCTCTGTGTGTTTCCGTTCTTAGAATCCCTTTGCTATGCGAAACAACAACAACAACCTTTTAACTAGCAAGCTACACACTAAAAATAGCAAGTTTTGAAGCAATTGAAAACAATTTGAAATTTTTTTTGTTTTTGTTTAAGATGAATTTTTGGAGCATTTTAGGCCGTTAATTCCACAGGACAGATGAAGACATGAAAGGGGAGAGAGAGGGTGGAATGACATGCAATAAGCGGCCACAGCTCAGAGTTGAACCCACGACCATTGCATCAAGGAGTAAAAGGCCAAACTCTTTCCGGTGAACAATTGTTAAGATTTGAGAGGAATATGTTTCATATGTTCCACCAAAACACGTTCCTTCTCAAGACTTATTTTGCAATGGCAATGTCGCTAAATCCAACACTTAGCGTGCCCAAGACGATTGTGATTGGTTTAAAGAAATGCAAACAACCCTGAGCGTTTTTGTTCTCCTATCAATATATAACTATGGTGTAGCCAGACTTTATTCCACAGCGCTGTGGAGATAGCTCTGGCAATGCATTGTGATGCAATGCTATCGGCAGATGAATCTAAAATGAAAATACTTGTTAGTTGTAACCTCAGTAATGAGCATTTTGTTCACTATTTTCTGATATCTTAAAGACTTAACCATCAATCTGTTGCAACCTTAGTAAGGGGTAAGTTGATGTTGGCCAGAATAGCTCTTTTGCATATTTTCTCCAAGTCTTAGTAACTCTGCTGTAGGAATGAAACACAATTCTGTAGTTCTCAGTGGTTGCATGTGATACATGCCTTGTACAAGCAAAATGGTGAAGAAATATAATTACATTAGCCATTATTCATTTTATGACTATCATTGAGACAACCCTTACATTACTAAAATTTAATCCAGGTGTCCTTAAATATAGCATATTGAAGCACACGAGTGAATTTGTAGAAAGTAATGTTTAACTGATTTGATTATACTGAAATAATGTCAACAATCTCATAATTGGAACAGCAAACTCGCCCTTACCCAAAGTCCACAAGTTTAGTTTAACAAATCTTCAAAGATAATATTTGACCAGTCACATCTCGTTCCTGCTCCCGAGTGTGTTCAGCCAACACCAGAGCTGCTGTCGAGTGTGTTTATGTGCAGTACATATTTTTTTGCCCGAATGACATGCATTTGCGCCAACAAAGTTGTGTAAGTGCAGTATATATGCCTGTGTATTCATGTAACTGTCTGTGTGTGATAGAGATTTTGGATGACTCTCTGTTGCGTAGGTATTCGGCATGCAGTTCTTTTCCACCTCCGCTTTACTAAACCCTGAGCCCCCAACACAAGTCCACAAGAGGCGTTTGTTCCTAATTTGGGTGAGCGTTTTTTTCTCCCCGAAAATGAGTATTTATATATTCACATCAACGAGCCATAGGGGCTTTCCAGCAGAGATGATGGCAAGACATTAAACAAATCGTGTGTAACGAGGTGATCATAAAACACAACCCTGTGGTGTCTCACACAGACCTGTCATTATGGCAAAAAACAACACACACACACTTCTCAGGCTATATACAGACAGAACACATCCTCACACACACCTTTTGTGATCTGCCCCCCACGTTTTTCTCTCCATCATCATAAAAGGTGAAGAATGTGCTGCTTGTTTGTGTGTGTGTGTGTGTGTGTGTGTGTGTGTGTGTGTGTGTGTGTCTGTGTGTGTCTGTGTGTGTCTGTGTGTGTGTGTGTGTGTGTGTGTGTGTGTGTGTGTGTGTGTGTGAGAAAGAGTGTGAGTGGTAATAAAAGATCTTAACATCAGGTTAACTTTAATTTTAATAATTATTTACACATAACATAAATGGAATTGTGTAATAGAACCTTTTGTGTGTTTTTTTATTTATGGTTACAATTTACTTTTATAGGTAAAACGGATGCAAAAGCATTTATTTTGGGTAAGAATGTGTTAACTAATGACTTTTATCTGGCAAAGGCACAAAAACATCACCAGTACGCTTACAATTCATTTATAGTTTCTATTTTTATTTAGTTTTTCTTTTAGTTTATAGATCTATTATTAAAAACAACATAACACGATTACTTATTGACTTTTGGAAAGATATTGCATTTATTGAACTTTTCTCGTTCAACTTTTTGAATTCCTCCTCAGAATACAACACAAACTAAGGTTTTACTTTCAAAATGTGTGCAAAATCATCGTTTTCTCGTTAACATTGTTTTTGTGTAGTACCTTTTTGTGCCTCTCTTCTTCTTCCCCCCCTCTCCGCTTGGGACCATCATCATACATTTGATTTAGTTAGTAGATGACGACAACGTTGCCAGTAGCAACATTCATTACATACATTGCACCTGTTGTATAAAACAGTGCCTCTGGTCTCTTTTCTTGAGGTTAATAATGCCCTGTGAAGTCTTTTGTAAGTTTCTGTTTACATTCAGCCATTCTCACCAAATACACTGCGTTTATTGTTGAGGTCTAACAAATGTGTTGAATCTATTGCCTTCCTCATAAAATGTTCGCAGAGCTGATTTAAAAAATATATAAATATATATATTTTAAATCCTGCATTGTTTACATTTATTATTGAGCTTGCAGTCTTAATAGTCACAAACTCCACAAGGCACCTTTTGTGGAGGTGAGAGTTGGCTATAAAACACTTTGGAAAACATCTAGGGATGCTTATATAATACGTTGACATAGAAATGTTGACATTGCAAAGCCCTAATAACCACAAAGTTAGTAGGACAGTACACTCCAAAGTAAAAAAATTAGTAGTAGTGTAGTGTTATTTATCAATCTAGATTGTTTTGGTGTGAGTTGCCCAGTGCTTGCTTAGACTACTGTCCCTTTAATGACAGGTGATAATATATTCGTATTGTTTTTTTTGTTTTATCCTTGGGCTTGACAACGGTCTTGGTCTTTGTCTCACTTAGGATCTTGCTTGGATCTTAAGTACATTCACCTGTGCGAGATGTCTCAGTTGCAGCCACCAATCCAGCTCCAACTAATGGCAGAACCGCTGCTGAACGTCCAGGAGATGCAATTCTGGCTGGACAAAGCAGTGACTTGGGGCCAGGCTGACAGCTCAGATACTCAGAAAGACACCTGCCTGCACTTGAGCAGACTGAGGGATTTCCTCCAGCAACTCCTCACACAGATCAACAACATGGTGAGCAGATGTAGTGAAAAGTTGTGTTTTATTTTATTATCTTGGTCACAATGCAAGGGAAGCTCTGAGATTTATATTCATGACAGATTTGGATATACACTTTATTCCCCAGATGCCTATTAAGTCTAATAAAATGGTCTGTATCCACAAAGAGGCCTGTTTTACAGACTTGACACACCTTACCTAATGAAATAAATTAGATCAGTTAATCAGTTGGCCAAAACAGCCACCAAATGAAATTAACACACACGCACACGCGCATTCTCTGTCCAAGCCAAGGCGTGAACAGTAAGCCCAGCATTGGTACGGTCCTGCTAACAGAGGCTGCTCTGTGCTGTGCAGAGTCTGTGTATGTGTGGCTGGCAGTGCTGCAGTGTTGAGTTAGTCAGGTAATAGCCGCATTGGGACCTACAGCGCTAACCTAATGTATCCCCATATCAGGTCCAGCAAATTTGGGAAGGGGGCACAGGACAGGAGGGGTGCCGGACTGTGAGATGTCAGTGTTACTACAGCCTTGCCTCCTCCCTCCAGCTTTTTCCCTTTAGCACTTTCTGTCTTTCTGCTTTTTACAACCAAATTTCCCTCACATTTCTCTGTCCCATAATATACTGTTTTTCTCATGCAAGAAATCTTTTTACAGTCATGGTGTTCACAGCATTTCATTTGTGATTCTCTACAGTCCAAGTGTTTTACTGTTATACACTCTGCCGATGGTTAGAATCAGTCTCAGGGTCTACTTCCTCTCCACTTTGGCAACTAGCCATACTGTATATATTATAGATCAAGCAGTGGCTATTATTTTTATCTGTCTGTCTTCTTCTCTATTAGCATTATTCCGAGTATATGTATTGTAGAGGTGTCAGAATGTGTAGGACGATGGAGCGGATTCAAAGAAAGAAAAAAGGATGTCATAGCTTAATTGGCTTGGAATTCTTTTTACTGGCAGGGGACTCATAAAAGACCAGCTGAAGATAGACTGCTTCTTGGCAGTTTTTTGCATCCTTTGATAACTTAATAACCTTCCTGTGGCTTATGCCCCAAAATGAGAAATACTCATTATTAATTTCCAGGTTCCCACTTGGTTAGAAAAGTGGTATTTGGGTATGTTTCCTATTTCAATTTTGCACTTCTAAAAAGAATAGTTTGTTATATTTGGGAAATATGATTTCTTGCTGAGAGTTCGACTGATACCACTCTCATATCTGTCCTTTCAATGTAAAGATAGTACCAATAGCTGCTTAGCTGCTTAGCATAAAGACTTGAAACAGGAAAAAACTTGGCTGGCTCTGTCCAAAGGTATCTATATCTACATTGTAGCACCTGTACAACTCACTAATTAACGTTTTAATGTTAATGTACTGTATCTCGATTAGTAATCTGTACAAAAAACGAATTGTAACATAGCTATTAGCATGTTAGGTCGGGTTATGTGCCAGCCTATTTCTTGGACCAGCGCAGTAACTTCCTGGAGTCTTGTCGTCATCGTGTGGTTGCCAGGCAACCAATGGAGATTTCAGAAAGCCACTGTGACCAGCCAATAAATGGTCCCACACATAATACACTAATAATAATCCTTTAAAGAGTGCTTGTCTTTGTGTATTTGCTTATTGTTGTACACCTAAATTCACCATAGAAGTCCCCTAATTGTTTTACCATAGTTGCTACACCACTGTTGCAGTTTCACACCACTTTCTAAAGGATTTGATCTGAAAAATTCTGCTGCCCTGCTGTATATTTATGTGTTCACCATAGTAACTTTGCTATTTAACGTCAGGGCTACTCTGATTATGGTTCACTGATGTCATTACCAGAAGTGTTTCCACACCATCGTCTATAAACTTGTCCCATTTGCCTCCCTGGTTCGTACGTAATCGGTCACTTCTGTCTGAGATGTCTGTCTCTAATCAAGACAAGATACGTTGTCTCAAAGCCCATTTATAATTAAGGACACTGTTGGCAAGGCTTTGATGGTGATTTGGCCCTGGTAGTCAGTAATAATTACATTCGGTTGCAATTGCTCAATCGGATGGGCATTCCTGCAGTCACAAAGCAAAGTCAAGTTCTTATTGTAAATGTACATTCCTTTGTAGTTGCATCAACAACACACAAATGCACATGTATACTTGCACACAACGTTTACCATGTGTTGTTGGATTGATAGGAAGGCTGAGTGTGAGGGCTGTGCTCCAGACAGCATTGGTGGTGTTATGGGGGCATTTAGAGAAACCCTGGACTATTACCACTCTGCTTCTCATCTCATCTACTGGAGTGAGACAAGTTAATATCCTTGTCTGTCTGATGCTGTTTTTTTAACATATAGGCGTGTAATTACCTTATATCTTCCTTTTATCCAATGCTACATTTAGGCATCTCCACGTTTGCTCAGTGCTCTCTTATTATTTCTGATGAAAGGTGCATAAAGCAAGAACAATGCATAGTGCATTGCAGCAACCTTTGTTTCCCATCTGTATTTCTTCCCTTTTCCCAGTCCACAGAACTGCTAATTGCTGTTGAATTTGGCGTCCAAAAAAATAGAAATCTAAAAAGTACAAACATGTTTTTTTTAAGTTTTTTTTTATCATCCATAAGACACAGTGGACTCTGTAGCTAAGTTCTTTCCTCTTCTACTAGCGGTGATAACAAATGGTGTCAGAGGTGGATATACAGGAGCCTGTTTGCTTGATTGAGTGTTAATTTGGCTGATTGGATAATGTGCCAATGGGGAAGACGTGGGAGAGGAAGATGTTTTGTAGCCCACCAGAAACGTGTACATGGCAGTGAATTAAGCCAAATCATCTTTGGTTAAGCTACATCAAACTGCTTCAATTACAACTGGCTTACAGTATATATAAGATTTCTTTGTGTGGGTTTCTCCTGCAACAAGGCTGTTCTCTATAATTCAATTAGGTCATATGTGAAATATATGATATAGTCTTGTAAATATGGGATGAATACTAACTAATTCTGTAAATGCACATGAATCATACACACATGTGCAGATATGCTTGTAAATTAAAGTAATACGTCACCTCTTTGATCTGCCTTCTGTGCCGTATGTCCCACTTCAGTCATCATATTGTAAAAATAATGTGTCTAGCCCAGAAAACCCCCTAATTTATTAAACCCAGAAAAGTAATAAGATGGAACCAAAATAATGGTGTCCACCTGTGTATTTACAGTTATTCTGAATCAAAAAGTAGTTTGACTGAAGGCTTTTGTCTCAGTCTCCAGCTTGACATATTTGTGTGTTTTGCCCTGGAAAATCACAAATAATGTCAAGCGTTTTTCTGACAAATAAGCTATGTTTTGTCATATTAAACTAAAAACAACAGATTAGTTGGTGCTGGTTCTACTGAACAGCCAAACAAGTTTTAATAATCTGTCTTCTGTTTGGCTCTGGTTTTAAATAAGAAGTGTGACCAGCTTGTTTCCATTGATTTCAGCTATCTGCTGTGACATATAGGAATCTTTCCAAACCTTAAGCCTAATACTTAAATAAGAGAAGGTTATCTGGGAAAACTGAAATTTCTAGAAAGTCAGGATTAAAGGCTATTCAAATTCTGAAACACAGTGTCTGCCCTGACTTGAAACCTTCTGGATGTTTTAATTGGCTGTGAGGTGAAATAAATCATATGGTCTTTTGTTTAAGCTGGATAAACAAGCACAGACACACATACTTAAACTGTTACAGGTATAGCACCCTCGGCCAGAGCCCTGTTCTGCAATGTGTATCTCTCACTGTTGAAACTATGGTTGATCTAATGTATGATCGCAACCAGGTTGAAAGTAGGGCTGCACAATTAGCAATAAGGAGTACCGCAATATCCAAATTGCAGGGGGAGGGGCGCAATATCGCAGGTGGGGCCCCATTTTTGTTAAAGGCAAAATATGTGTCAAACCGTTCTGAATAAAGTATTGTGGTGCTGCATCCTAGCCTACAAATCACAAGACAAAATAAGAGTTTGTAACGTGCAAAATTATCGTTTTTTTCTCGTTTACATTGCTTTTGTGATTGTTCGGAGCCAAAATTGTAATCAAAATTTGATTAATTGCACAACCCTAGCCAGGAGTTGAGTTTTCATTAAAACTAAATTATGACTGCATGCACAATTAATCACAGTACACAAGCCCAAGGTATGACTGGTTTCTGATGAGCAATGTAGCATTTAAAAGGCAATTTTTTTAAAGAGTCCCGGCGCAATGCTCACTACGTAAAACGCACAGGGGCTACATAACATTTTAATAATAATAATAATAATAATGTAAACTTTATTAATCCCTCTTTTTTTATTACACACACACACACACACACATGCACATGCATTGGAGAGATGTCATAGTAAGGGGGCTGCCCATGGACAGGCACTCTGAGCAGTTGGGGTTTGGTGCCTTCCTCAAGGGCACATTGGCACCTTACGTCACTTTCAGCAAACTTCACAGAAGACAATGAGGGAAAACCAGCATCAGTATTCACCACCACAAGATTGGTGGTTCGATCCCAGGCTCCCCTGGCCACATGTCAAAGTGTCCTTGAGCGAGACACTGAACCCCAAGTTGCTCCCCGGACGCTGTATGTGGCTATGCACTGCTCTTAATGGTTTTCACACCATCAACCAGATACATTTTGAACAATTTAATAATGAAACATGATTGGTATGAGAGAGGTAAAGTTGCTTGTAGTCATCATTTGACTTGGTGTTGTGGTGAGGCTTTGGTAGGGAATCCGCTGTAGAACCTGGGCCTGACGAACCCCCTTAGCACCTAAAGATGAGGAAAAAGGAGAGGAACAGAAAGAGGGTGGGTGGGAGGGCTGTGGAATGTGAGAGCAAATGAGAGGAGAGGGTTAGGTGGGTATAGGAATACTGGATTCTGTTTGAGGTGTGGTCCTGTTCCTGAAATGATACTACATAGCATCAATAAATGCAAAGATTGAATTTGACTACATTGTACTGTACGATTGTATGTGACAAATAATAAAGTTTCTTCTTAACTGAATTTTCTCTGGCCTAGCTCAGCTAAAACACAGAGTCTGTCACCGTGTTAGTGTGTCGTTCACTATCAAATTTACTTTCCACTCAGAGAACTAACCAATTTAAGTCATTTATCCAAGCTTAGTGGCTCAAACGGGTAAGAGTGTTCAAAATGAAACATGTAGATCATTAAAAATATTTATTTTCCTGCCTGTGGCTGTCTCTGTTCTATCCATAAGAGTTCTACGACAGAGACCATGCAGAGGCTGCCCCTCCTAGGCCAGTTTCTTGGCCGACTTTGCTGGAACCCTTATGTCACTGCTGATGGTGAGTGTACCTTCGGACTCATGATAATGTCTTTACAGTCATGGGTCATTTTAATGCTTGTGTCTGTGTAAAGGGTGTTATTTTAAACCACAAATCTACCATCCATGGTGTCTTGCTGTCTGCAGCTACAGGCAGAAGGCTGTTGTTCCAGTGTCTGTGGGGACTTTACTCTGAGCATCCAAGCAATGCGGTGGAAAGAAAAGCCAACCAGTGGATACGGGTAAGGACTGGACTTTCTTTATCTCTGTTAATAGAGAACTTAGACTGAAGTAAATTGTGTTGATTTTTAAAAATGTGTTTTATTTTTTGAAATCTATAAATAAGGGACAAGGTGTAAAGGTCCTATGACATGCTGCTTTTGGGATGCTTTTATATAGACTTTAGTCTCAGGACTCAGTTTATACTTATGTCCATTTCTAGCCCCTTCGGGCAGGCTGGGGAAACGCATATTAATGTTAAAAAAACCTCATAAAGGGAAATTTTCATGCCATGGGACCTTTTTAAGAAAAGTGATCCACACTTGCTGTTACATGCCACCTTCAATTTCTGTGTGATTTTTGGATGTACAGTAACTGGGCATTTTCAGATTTTTTCTTTTTCTCCTTGACGCAGCGGCCGTGGGTTCGTCTCCGACCTGCGGCCCTTTGCTGCATGTCATTCTACGTGTCTCCCCAATCTTACAATAAAATACTTATTAAAAAAATGAAGGAACAGGGCTGGGCATAATTGAAAATACTTTGATACCAGTCTCAATAGTAATTAGTAATAGTTATAATTACATGATTTTTTGTCACCTCATGCTGTTTTTGGTAACCCATAACATTGAAAAATGCATCAATGTTTAATTTTGTCTTAACACAAATCAGCTGTACAAGACATTTGCTTCAATAAAATACAGAATGAAATTCTGGGTTCTGATGAACAAATTAAGTTTCTTAACCCTTGTGTTGTCTTCCGTCAACCATGAAAAAAAAAAGGGGGTTTTCAACATTTTTGTCACTTTTTCAATGTTGTGGGTGAGTTTTTTGATAATTTTTAATCTTGACATTTTCAGCGCTTATTTCAACGGCCCATTTTTGTTGACAAAAAAAAATTAACGGAAAATGGGTCAGTTTGACCCAAGGACAACATGAGGGTTAAGATCATAAACAATATGTATGCATGTTGTATCATAATTGATTAGGGATTGTTTCTGAAAATGGCAGCTGCCTCACAAATCAATTATGATGCCACATAAAGTCATCTATACTAACTACGATTTCATTGGCCATATGATCCCACCTAATGAGGAGACACAATAAAGAGATAAGTGAGGGAAGCTGGAAAAACAAAAACTCTGAAATATTTCAAATTTTTAAGCTACGGTTCAGCCCATTCATAACATTATTGAGTTGTTACTTGTTATTATTTTTCCAATCCTCCATCATATGGCTTTTCTCAGGCCTGATCTGTTTGCTGTTTATGTCCTAATTACTTCTGGGAAGACTGGACATACAGATGGATTATCATAACTTTAACAAATACTCCACCAAACTAAAAAAAATCTGTCTTTAACTGCCTGTTGGGCTGCTGAAGCGATTTTCTGTCTAATTTACTTTTAATAGGAGTTCTCTCGCCAACCCTCTGTGTCTCCTCTCCAGTGGGACATGGATAATAAATGGGGTACATAGGGTCTCTGTTAGCCTAAGCCTTATGTGCCCAAAACTGTAAAACATATTTTGAAAGCAAATTAAAATTGACTGTTTCACTGCCTCTTGTCACTAGTGAAGGATCAGCCTTTAAATTATGGTTAGTTGATCTTGCTCACTGTGTTTTCATGGCACACACACACACACACACACACACACACACACACACACACACAAAGGAGGGAAGGAGAACAGAGGGAAGAAAAGATTCTGCAATTTTCAACTTTGAGAGGGTTCACACAGATGGCTTATGATAAACAATGTGGGACCTTCACATTTTTGCCAGATTAACTGTGTGTTTGTATTCTTTTGATTAATTTCTCATCTAATAAAACAGCTTGCTAATTAAAACAGTGCCTTGAAAGTAAACCTTGAATTTGCCAGATGGTCTTTGACCCATAAGAGGGGAAGAGGAGTGCAAATGTGCCTGGTTGTGTTTGTGTCTACAGTATGTCTGTGTTTTGGTATTGGCATATGACTGCATTTATCTGCATGTGAATGTGCATGTGTTCAAGATGGTGTATAGATTTACATTTGTTTTAAAGAAAACATTTAGGAAAAGGGATTTGGTATCATGGCTTTATGATGGTGTACCTTCAATCCTTACATTATCTCTGCATATAAAGCCATTTTGAGATAAAACTCCTTAAAAGTCTCTTCTACTGACGTGTTTTCATCCTTGATGAACAGTTTAGGTTGAAACTGTGTTTTCAACATTGTATAGTATTAAATTGTAGCTGAATGCTTGTGGTACAGAGCTGATGGTCAGAGTTAAAGGGTTCAACTCATGTTAAATTTGCATGCAGGGCACCACCAGATCAAAGTGTTGATACAATAGAGTAGTACTGTACAATGTACTCATAACCAACTCTACAGCTTCTCCTCATTCTCCTCTTCCCAAAGAAGCTTGCACTCCCCACAAATGACAGGAATGACGGGAAGCATCAAAAAACCCATTCACCGCAGCTCATCCCGTCTGGGGGAGCAGTGCAGATGTATGGTTTTAGGCGAGAGATGGTTTGTCTCTCCCTGAGTCTGTGTTGTGTTGGACTGCCTGTCTTGGAATGCAGAACACAGCCTGTTTTCTGTTAGCCCTGTCTGATCTTGCTCCCCAACATTGTTTTCTTGCTGCCTCCATAATAGACTGAGGGTCTGGTGCTAAGTGGCACCTAAATACCGTATTTGTGTAATTTTGGACGTGTGCTCGCGAATGTATGTGAATATTTGTGCAAAAG
This sequence comes from Percina caprodes, assembly GCA_013375575.1. NCBI lineage: Eukaryota > Metazoa > Chordata > Actinopteri > Perciformes > Percidae > Percina > Percina caprodes. Next base: position 639,717 of record JABXJD010000277.1, on the reverse strand, counting down.
CATGTGTTTTACTGCTACCGTATATACAGTTAGTAGCCACATGTATTTTTCTCTTTAAATTATAATAGTGTGCAGCGTATTTTGCCTTTTTGCACTCGCATCTTTCCTTCACCCCTCCCTGTCTGCCTCTCCTCTCCACATCTGAGTGTTCTCAATGGGTTTGATAAATGCTGGGTACAGCCACATTGCTGCAGGCTATGTCAGATAGTCATTAGCTCAATCGGTTTGTTTCTCTACATCCTGTACTAGCAGAAGGACCACACAGGGCTGCAGTAACATGGCATGATCTTTGAGATCATGACAGATAAGTAAAGTATCAGAGTGTAATATTAGAGGGCCAGCGGATGGATTAATCTTTGACGTGTATCTTTACTGACTCCAACTGGGTGAACCACAGGTAGGCCCTGAAGCTACTGTGGCAGCTTTATGACAAAATTTTTGGACTCTTTGCTCACATTGGCTGCTGTTTAATTAAGAGATGAAAGCCTCTTCGTGACAATAAAGTTTCCCCTTATCTTTGATATTTCATCTTTGGTAGCATCCCTCCTTCAGTAAGTCTGACTTACTGAAATTATTATTTATTTGTCTTGGGAGTCTTGACGTCACTGAGTAGATGCTGCACAGATACGGGGCTGGTGAATAAACTGTTGATGTACTTTTGAACTTTGGACAGAGGCTAGTTGTTTCCCCTTCTATACCGACGTGAGAGTGATATGGAACCTTTCATCTAATTTCACCTAATATCTATCAACTTATTAATTTTTATTTTTGGGGGATGGGGAGCATTTTCTGACTTTATTTTGACAAGACAGCTGAAGACATGAAAGAGAAGAGAATGGGAATGACATGCAGGTAAGGGTGCAGGTCGAAGTCGAACCCGGGTCCGCTTCGTCGAGGAGTAAACCTCTGTATATGGGTGCCCGCTCTACCAACTGAGCTATCCGGGCGCCACCTTTCATCTAATTCTTGACAGGAAAATTGAATAAGCCTATTTTCCAAAATGTCGAACTATTCCTTAAATCTCGCAGCTTTACTTTTTATGATTAAAGTAATTGAACTTGTGTGATATCATTCGGACTCTTTGCTTTTATTTTTAAGTATAATTTATGACCCAAATACAAAAAGGATAGCCCCCCACCCATCCAAAACACAGGATTGGAAACAGACATTACTCCCAAATTAGTGTGGCATACTTGAACTAACGATAACAAAAATCTAAATCAAAATGTTGGATCTTCTCTGATTTTATTTAAGATTTGTTGTTACTGTAGTAAAACCTATATTTTTAATCTTGATTAAGTGAGAAACACACAAACTGTTGCTTTTCTATGTATAAGTCAACCTCTTTAATTATGTTTAAATACCTCAAATTCATGTGGTCGAAAGACTGTGGTTTGGGCCTTTTAATTTAGGAGGAAAAGGCACTGTTTGACATGACACTTTTCTCTAATGCAGTTTGTCCGTGCACCAGGTTTGAGCACAATTACTAATAACTTTATTATTTTTCTATATTTATCCTGACTTTTCTGTACTCTTTCCCCTCATTTCAACTTCCTTCTTTTTGCCTCCGCTATTTTGACCATCTGAGGTTACACTTGAGTTTTTCATTGGTTTTGGGAGAGTTCAATCATGGTTTAGTCATTTTATAACAGGCACCCATCAAAACCAACCCAAGTCTTCGCCTTGTGCATTTTTCTAAATCCTTTGTTTTAATTTAAGATTTATAGAGGGATAATTTCTATGGCAGCCGCATTTTCTAAGTCCCCAAAGCCAGCTCGGTTGCTGTTATTCTGTGAGAGAAAGATGACTTTTGACCTAAAGTATTTGCCATCCGTCTATCCATTTGCCCTTCAACCCATTCCACTGGTAACCACACCCTTTTTGTCTCTGCTCTAAATGCAGCCATCATTCCAGTCCAGTCGGTCTCTGCCATTCCTTCTAACCAGTCTTCCTTCCCTCTCTTATCCCCCAGACCCACTTTGCCTCCTCACCAGTTTTGTATGTACTCATTGTGAAGAGTTTGAGGGCGTTCAGATGGTAGTGATCGGGGTTGTTTTGTGAGAGGGTAAGCATCTTAGCGTGCTGTAGAGCCTGGCCAAAGAAACCACAGAGCTCCACCAACCACGCTGCAGTGCTTTTCTGCCTGTGATTTTGTTTTTCATCCATCACTTTTAGTTTTTTTTTTTTTACATATTGTGCCTCTCTCTATCTCTCCTCATCTTGTGTTGATATCCTTTTATCAACAGTTTGAAAGGGGTTTGTACTTCTTTAGTCTACTCTTAGTGGTGTGGTTGTTTCTGTTTTCGATTCATTAGAGTTGTAAAAACTGATGCGTGCTGAAGATGTGAGGCTTTGGATGTTTCTGTTGGATCGTACAATACAATCAGCTTGTGGTCAAATAGAGAGAACTGTTTCTAAAGTCTAAATCAATCCCTAATTCAAAGTAACAGGTTTTCTGGATTTGATCACACTTCTGATTGAATCCTTGCCAAGCATTCCGTTTATTAACCATGAGACATCTAAATGCTGTGTGGCATCTTTGTTGTTATTTAAAGATGTTGACATTGAACGTAAAATATTTCTGCTTTAACCCTTTTTTGCATTTGAATGATTTTTGACAATGTGTTACATTTGTTTAGAGAAAACATCCCTCAGGTTTAGGCCACTCTTGTAACATTATGACTACAGTATGAATCTTGTGTTCTCTCCCTTTGTTCCTTCATTATAACTTGCTTTTTTACACAAATGAGAATCAGCTGAGTTTATTAGTCTAGTTTTATCAGTGTATGATGAGGCCCCTTCTGAAAAAAGCTTGTAAAACACCAAGGCCCTCTGTAACAAAGAATGTTCATGTCTAAAGTTGCTCATATGTTGTCCATACATTCTCACTTACTGGAATGCCTTTTCTCCACTCATGTGTTTCAAATGATGTTACGCCAACAGAGTCATCCTATATTCCAGTAACTAATTAGCTTTGATGTTATGGATCTTGGCGTTTGGGCAGATTGCATTAAAGTCTTGTCCACTGTTATAGATATACACATAAAGTTACAATAATCTGCTGCACATTATGTTGCCTGCCCTTCCACAGAAAGTGCTGTGTCAGCTTGCTACAGAAGAAGACGATGCTGCAGCGCAGGCATTAATGAAGCAAATGGGTGTACCACCTAAGGAGTATCATCTCAAAGTTCTGAGAAAGGTATTTGCACTTTATTTCTGTTTGCCTAATTCTTGCCTGCATTGATACATACTGTATGTAATTATGTTGACATCTATGCAAGTTGTCCTCTTTCCTTCATTTCAGATGGTGGAACTGCTGCAGAAAAACATTGAGAAGAGCTGCCGTTCTTTGGGTGACACAAATCAGAGGTACAATAAAGATGAAATTAGGGCTGCAGCCATAGACCGTTATTTTGACAGTCTTTGGCTGCAACTAACGGTTAAATTAATAATTAAACCGACCTCTAGCTCACCCAGTAAGCGCGTGGGCCCCATTTAGGCTGAGTCCTTTGCAGCGGCCGAGATTCGAGTCCGACCTGTAGCCCTTTGCTGCGTGTCATCCCCCATCTCTCGCCCACCTTTCCTGTCTATCCACTGTCACTATCTAATAAAAAAGGGAAAAAATGACCCTTAAAATGATCTAATGCACCTGCTAATTGTTTTTGTTTTATATCGACTAATTGTTTGGTTTATGAAATGTCAAGAAATAGACTCTAGACTCAGTTTCCCTGAGTCTAGGGTGATGTCTTCATATGTCTTGTTTGGCCAAACTACAGACCAAACCCCCAAGTTATTCCATTTACAATTTCTATACAACAGAGAGAAAAAAAGCAAATCCTCACATTTTAAAAACTGGACACTGAGAGTTTTTTTAGGTGTGAAACATACCCGTATTATATAAAACAGTGGCTGATTAAGAAACTACAGTGGCTTGCATAAGTTTACACACCCAGGCTAAAGTTGATTAAAAAGAGGAATAAAAAAAACCATCGGTTGGAACATTTATTTATTTACAATACATTATTCATTCACAAGGAAAACTAGTGTCCTTAAAAGGTTGGATTTTCTTAAATGTTTTGAATTGAGGCATTAAGATCAATTTCCAATTATTTTTTTTTAGTCCTCTTTTTAATCAACTTTAGCATGGGTGTGTAAACTTATACAAGCCACTAGAGCTACCACAATTGATAAAGTTTACATTATAAACATTTTAGTTGGCATGCAGAGTGGTAAATAATGTTGTCAGCATACAGTACATACACACACATATTTTGCTGGAAAGGATCAAAGCACACAAATCTTTAGGACCCCAGGAGATTTATTTTTATATAAATCTTATCTTTGTAGGCCATAAGAAGTTCCAGATAATCCAGATTTTGTCTATATACTCTGTGCAGGTGTTCATGTGACAAAATTCTGGCCACATCAGAGGCTTGTGTCCCCCTGGTCACTTATCCCGAGGCTGCTCCTCTCATTGGTGCCCTGCTGCAGCAGCCAATGCCTTGTGTCAGGGCCGCACTTAGTGAAGACTTCCTGGATGCTCTGAGCTCTGCCTACTCCAGGTAGGGGAACACACAAGCGCTGAGATCCTTTCAGGCTTTAAAATAAGTTTTTCTATTAAGTTATGTCCACACACAATATTTCCGATGTGATGATAACATCAGTGCTGTTTTTTTTTTTTTTTCTTCAGCCAGTGCTTGTCTTTGGAGGAGCAGGCAGTAGTCTCTCTGTGGTGTCACAACCTTTCCAGCCTGGAAAAAGCAGTGCTCAGTCTGCTGGACTGTGTTCTCACCAAAACAGTGTCAACACCACAGAAGCTAAAGCAGCAACTGACACAGTCACTGCTGGTAGGTCATTCTTAAAAATTAAAATAAAAAGTAATGTACTTCTGTGATGATGTGATTAGCTAATAATGTGTTATGTCCATGTTTAAACAACATCTTAACACTGAATTTATACCTCATTTGTTTAGGGCTGCAATCAACAGATATTTTCATTATCAATTAATCTGCTGATTTTCTTGATTAATTGTATAGTCTATGAAATGAGCAATTTAAAATAATCACAGTTCCTCAGACACTTTAGGCATTTTTTTGGGGGGGGGAAATGAGGATGAATTAATGACATAATGGTTGCATATTCATTTCCTTAGATAGATTAATCAACTCATCACTTTACTTCTAGTTTAGTTTATTGGTGAAATGTCTTGTTTTGTTTTAAACCAGCTTTTTACAGAGATGTCTAGTCAAGTGCGCAGTGGAACCCTTCATATAAATCTCATTTATTTGACCTCCTTTACCTCCATCAAGCAACTACTTTGACAGCATCATAAGGAATAAGTCCCTGAGGGCCAAAGTATATTGTATTTAGAGAGCTGAAAATTTTGATCTGATCTGAATGCATCTTAATCTGTATGAAAAATATCTAACATCCACTTCTGATACTGTTGAGTAACTAATGGTCTTGTTTTATCTTAACAGTTGGAGTTGGACAGAAATGTGTACTGTGGTATTTTCTGCTATTTCTGCTGCATGAATTGGCAGCATTGACATTATTGATAAATTGGTGACATGCTGCTTTTGTTAAATGTTGGTTCGTTATGTACCTAGTTTGACTTATCTGCCCTGAATTATAAAGTATTGCATCACAAATCAATGCACACGCCATATGTTTTGAGCTCCACTTTAAACTTCTTTGTAAACTGTGAAACCTAACAGTTTGAAAATAAGGCCTGCTCATTTATTATGAGTTGTAATGTTTTCATATGGAATCATTCCATCGCTTTTATTGGTGGATCTTTATTGACTGTTTTTGCCTGGCTAACTCGCACCATTTGGCTTTGCTTTGCATGCATCTCACATCATTTGGCTAGCTCTAAACTGCATCTCACATCATTTGGCTTGTGCTGCACAGCCTTTACTGTGCTGGGTAAGAACTGAACTCTCTGTCACTTGAGTCTTTGGCCGTTCCACACTTCATATAACTTAAGATCATGCCCAGTTCAAAAGTCAGACGTGACTTTTGATTTATATGTTGTTAGAACTAGCTGTTGAAGATGATTTCCTCATTACTACAATGCAATGAGAAAATACCAGCAGTGTTTTGTGTTCTTTTCACAAGGCCACCAAGGCCTACTTTTTATCCTACAATAATTTAGAAAATGCAAGCATGCTTGCCTGCGTGTGTGCGTCCGTGCGTGTATCCGTGCGTGTATCCGTGCGTGCATGTGTGTAAGAGAGAGGCTGAGAGGCAATCGTTGCCTGTTTGCTTCTCTGTCCTGTCTTGTATCTACTTGTTTACCCTCTCATCCATCTCTGATTGACCTCTGTTTTTATCACCTTGCTAGTTCACACGCACACGTCTGGATGTAAACCCTCACACGCATGCCTGCAGCCACCATTCTTTGTTTATGATATTGCATCTGGTATAGTGTGTCTGTCGTTAAGAGGGTGGGAGGCATATGTCGAGGTTTCACTTGGCCTCTAGGTTGTTTGTATGTCAGATGTGCGTTTCACATGTGTGTCTGTGTACACGCTAGTGTCCGTTAAAACGAGAGGCGTGTGAGTTGACTGGCTTGGATCTCCACTCGCCTCCCTTTCACTCACTCACTGCAATCAAAAATGGGAAACATGAAATTAGGCTCACATTCTTCATTTTGGCTTGTCCCACCGCTCTGTGATCCATTGAGAGACAGGCCCAATAACAATAAACACTCACTTCCTGGGCCTTACTGCCAAAAACAGGATGTTTGTTGTGTGCTGTAATTGACCCTCCTTGAAGTGTTAGTGGTAAGGTATGGAGGAGGACCTCGAAAAACCCATCTGTTTTCACTAGGGGGAACCATGATAGTTTGCACACATTCATGCTGGCATGCAAACCACACATGCAGAATCACACCGACACGCATAAACCGTATGCCAATGTAGAGCGGATACCCACAAAAAAGTACAATGTACAGCATGTTTTGTTTGATCAATGCTGTTTTCTGGCTGAGAGGACAAAATAGAAACAGACATGTCAAAACTCTGGATGAAAGGACTTCATTTGTACATTAGAACTTTGTAATGGCACCATATAAACACTTGGTGGAGCTGTTGGTTGTTGTTGACCTCACTAACCGCCTAATTGGTCTGGTTCTCTGGCACTTTCAATTTTCCAGTTACCTGTGTGCCTGGTGCCTGGACTAGAGTAAAAATCTCTCTTAAAGCTCTTAAACATCCCTTTATAAAACCAGGTTTTGGGTTATTGGTAAATATTTGGACTTTAAGTCATTGTAATATATGGTGTTCTACATTTTTAACTACTGACATAGATGGCTGTGAGTAAGTCACATATCAATATCTTATCTCACCTTGAAAAGAAAGGACGCTACGTGAGATTGCTGTTCTTCAGTTCATCTTTTAACACCATAGTTTTTATCCAGGCTTGTCACAAAGTCAAGGACCTGGGATTTAACACATCACTGTGCATGTGGCTCTTTGACTTCCTGACAGGCAGACCCCAGGGGTCGGACACCCATCTTCCACCTTCATCCCTAAGCACCCCAGGGCTGTGTTTTTAGCCTCCTGCTGTGTAATCAAGTCTAACTCCAACACCATCATGAAGTTTGATGATGTGGGTGGGCCTGATACTAATACGATGTGACAAATGAAATTAATTGTTTGATAAATAGAAAGCTTGCTCATAACTGATTCTGGTACTTTTTTATCTCTCTACTTCTGTATTGCACTGTAGGATTAAAGCATGTAAAATAGACTACATATGCTGAAGTGTATGTCCCTATGTAAGATTGTTGAGGGGTGACAGGGAGAATACTTAGGGACTAGAAGATATGTAAACATGTAGAGAGAGACAGACATGAACAATACAGCTGTTAAATGTTTGCGCTGGGGCGTTTTTAGAATGTGTTAAATTTAAAACACATGATGTGGGTGCATTAGGGTGTGTGTGTGTGTGTGTGTGTGTGTGTGTGTGTGTGTGTGTGTGTGTGTGTGTGTGTGTGTGTGTGTGTGTGTGTGTGTGTGTGTGTGTGTGTGTGTGTGTGTGTGTGTGTGTGTGTGTGTGTGTGTGTGTGTGTGTGTGTGTGTGTGTGTGTGTGTGTGTGTGTGTGTGTGTGTGTGTGTGTGTGTGTGTGTGTGTGTGTGTGTGTGTGTGTGTGTGTGTGTGTGTGTGTAACTCAGACTTAATGGAGGCTTGTAGACGATGCAACAGTGACACCTAGTGGTCTGTTCTTAAAATTTGTAATATTGTAACTGATAGGTTTCATCAAATGCTTGTTGCTGTACTTCTATACTTATTGTAAGCTTGGGATGTGAATATCTATTAAGCAGCACGGCTTTACAGATTTTATGAATTGTGTTTTTGTATGTTTCAGCCTAAAGCCAGTGCTCAACACTGCACCATATTCCTGATTGTAAACGACATCTTCAGGTGAGAGCTGGTGTGTCATTTTGAGAGTGAGTCGGTGCTCATGTGTGTGAGTTTTGTGTTTCAGTTGATGTAACATGCGTTGGCCTGCTGAAGTGTGTAGCTCTGTATATTATTTTCGTAAATTCTGTGAATGTGTTGCAACAGAATACACCAGTTGTTTTTCTGCCAAAAGGTCCGTCCTTAAGCAAACAGAAGGGAACGAGTCTGTTAAGTGTATCATCCAAACCTTTACCAACTGTTTCCTCCAGGAACTGGCACTGCTGCAGCATCAGGTAGGCCTCTACTTCTCAACAAGAGATTCAAATGTCTGACTTTTAGGGATGCAAAGATTATTTTTATTAATCTTCCTCTTTTTTTCAGATTAATTGATTCATCTTTTGGTTCATAACATCTCATAAAATAGTGAATAATGACCTGTCCAAAACCCAAAAGAAAGAAAAGCTGCAAATCTTCACATTTGAAAAGCTGGAAAAAGTTAATATTTGTATTGAAAAATAACAAACTATAGATTATCAGAATAGCCGGCAATACATTTAATGTAGATTGACTAACCAATCAATCAAGTGACCTTTACAGCTCTAGTTTTTGGGGTGTTATGAGTTCAGAGTACTTTTCAGGTGATAAAATCAAAAGAATTTAAGTCGACTGCGGTTACAAACAGACAACGATTTTCATCAAGATGCTGCAGTGATTTAATGACACTGCTGATAACTTTGGTGATCAAGGATTTCAAACATATGCCTCTTTAGTACACAGTAATGAAGAAGAAGAAGCAGAAGAAGAAGAAATAATAATACCTTTCTTTGTCCCGCGAGGGAAAATCACAATTAATACGAGAACTTCACCTACTGTAGCAAAGTGACCTCTAATTATTCTTGTCCACCATCTTTGCTGGAAAGAAAAGGATGGTTACTTTTGTACCGCACGCTTAGATGCACACGCAGGGCAATGAACAATTACCTCCCCTCTGCAGGCAGCATCACTTCACACTTGATGAATCCTCCACATCATTATCACTCGGTCTCCGGTTGGAAGCTCGCTGCTAACACTACACACCACGGTTCACTCCTCTGCCTCGTAGACGATAATTCCAAATCGCTTTTAAATCATCAGTTTGCGGGTATTAACTTTGTGCAAATAAAACACCTGAAATGTGTGATAACCACTTTGAGCTGTGACACTGATGTGTCACAATATACTTTTCAACTTTTGCTTGAACTCTCAGCCCCTATAGATTATCTCAACTATACATGAGTCTGTTGTTCATCAACACACCCTGTGTGACTGTAGGGAATTATCTGGATCTTGCATGTCAGCCATCACTGTCAAAAGGCCCAAAAATATTTGTGTTGCGTAGGTGTGATACATTGTCTGCTACACAGTTTTTTTAATATAGCTTTACTCCTTTTTGCCTCTATTAGTCAGTAGATGGCAGTGCTACAGTGTATTTACAGTTGACTCAGTTCGGATGGCTGTAGTCACACCGCACTAAACGCTACCTATTACACGCTACATTACACATTAGCACCTACTGTATCACTGTTACACAGACTCCAATTCAAAGTGTCATTTTTCAGGCTTTCAGAGCATAGTGATGAATGAGTTCAAGGTAAATATAGTTCACGTTTATGAAGCTCAGGAACATTTGTGCATTGTGTGATTTCAGACAAGTGTATCCTTGAAGGCCTTTTTCCCACAATCGCCTCAGAGTCTGCTGGTTCCTCTCTTGACCCAGCCGTCAGGTTAGTGTGTACACACTCATCCATGTATGTGTGTCTGGATATTTCCCTTTGACACAATGCACAAAAGCTTGTATTGTGAGGAAAGGGATATTCATGTATTCTTCAACTGTGTGTCAACAGAGTTTTCCTGCTGCAGAGTGAATGGGCCCTTGTGTGTCGTATTCTTGCAAATCAATTATAGTTAGTTAACAACTTTGTTAAGTGTTGTAAGTCAAATATAAAAGTTGACACACCGTGGAACATGAGTTATGCTTGGTGTTGTTACTTATATGAAATGGATACAGATCTTTATTTTTTCCTGTTTTGTACAAGGAATATTTATTGGGAAAAACTGAAACCACTGATCGTCTTACACAAACACAAAGCAGAATCTATATGACCTATACAACATGTGTATTATTAGTGTTTATGTGTGGGAATCTTTACTGTTGCCCAGATGCACAGTTGGTGAGTGCAGGGGCACAGTGAGGCAGTGGTTATCAGTGTGTGACCAGACTGGCCTGTAGGCAAGAATGATTTACATGAATGGAGCCCAGCCAGAACTCCGAGTTAATTATTTGTGTGTGTGTGTGTGTGTGTGTGTGTGTGTGTGTGTGTGTGTGTGTGTGTGTGTGTGTGTGTGTGTGTGTGTGTGTGTGTGTGTGTGTGTGTGTGTGTGTGTGTGTGTGTGTGTGTGTGTGTGTGTGTGTGTGTGTGTGTGTGTGTGTGTGTGTGTGTGTGTGTGTGTGTGTGTGTGTGTGTGTGTGTGTGTGTGTGTGTGTGTGGTAATTTTTCAACCGTGACTGAATGGAAATGGTGGAGGATTTAAGGTTTTATAATGATTTGTGCTTCCTCTGTAAAAGTTATAAATTAAGACTTGGATGCATGGCATTGTTGAACATATCCTGGGGGAAGAGCTGAATCAAGGTATCAAGCATTTTAAATATTTAAGTTTGTTTGTCAACCTGAAGAGTCAGTTAGGTTGAGTTTTAGTACATTTGTGGTAGGGAAGTTATTTTTGACAGAACAATGTGCCATGTGACAAACACCACTCTGGCCCTTTAAGCACAAAAACATAATAGATGGAAAACAGGAAAAAGTAATTGCAAGTACTAAAACTAGTTGATCTAGTTCAGCTTGGAAAATACTTGTGTCAGATATTTGGAAAGTTGTGGCTTGTGTTACCCTCTGGACAGCAGTAACTTCACTTTCTGAATGTCTCTTTTATTTGGAAGTATTCTGCATCGTAACCATAGACTGGTTAGACATTTTGGAAAATATGCTTCTTGGCTTTTTAGTTTTTTAGATTAAATAATTGATACCACTCTCATGTCTCTACAGCAAATATGAAAGCAGCATGAATATGAAGCATATGAAGCAGCTGCTTAGCTTAGCATAAAGACTGTAAAAAGGAGGAAACAGCTAGCCTGATTATGTCCAAAGGTAACGCAATCTGCCTACCAGCACTTTTATAGCTCACTCAGTAGTATGTTATATCTCATAAGCTAACATGCTCCTGGCTATAGCTTCATATTTGCCATACCATCTTCTTATATAATCATTATTTCCCATAGTGTGGAACTATTCCTTTAACATTGACTAAATCACTGGCTATACATTCTGGGATCATTATGTCTGTATATCTGAATCTGTTGTTGCAGAGATGCCTCAGGACGTTTGGAGACATCACCTGAACTGGCTCAGTGGCTCATTACAGAGACTGACAGAGGAAGAAGAGGATGGAGATGGAGACAGCAGCAGTAGCACCAGGTTTGTGTGTGAGAAAGGCTTGCAGAGGGAATGTGTTAATGTGTGTCTGCTTCCACCACCCTACTGAATGCCTGTGTGGTGTTCTTTTTTCCATTAGCTGCAGTTGAGGGGGTGGTTAGTCAGATATTTCCCCCTTGCATTACAGCAGCGAGGTCCTGGTGCACTGCGTGGCTCCTCTAAGCACTTATTAGAGGCCATTTGTTTTGGAAAGAGATAGCTACTGAGAAAATAAGTGTTAGAAAGACCCATAAGAGTGAGAAAAGGAATTCAGAAGAAGAACAAGAGAAAGTGGACAGAGGAAAACATACCACATGAGCATGTCATGAAGAAAGGGAAAAAGTGAGTTGCTTGAGTTGTACAGATTTAGAGAGAAAGAGGATAGAGGATGCAAATAAAAAGCAGTTGATGTCCTAGAGATGGAGACGGTTGACTTGATACCTTCCAACTGCGGTTTTTAACAGGGCCCATTTCCCCCACCACTGCTCTATTCCTGAGCTCCTTGCAAAATTCCCAAAACATTGTTCTGAGCCAGCGGTGGGAAAGTAGTATGTTGTGTTGCAGAGGGTCGCTGCTGTTCACATTTGGGAGACAAGGAAAAGAGGCCTAATGATGGTATTAGGGAAAGGGAAAGTTAAATTCTCGGTGTTGGAGCTGTGTGGTTCTGTTGTAGCTCTCTTGCATACTTGTTTACATTTTACGGTAATCCATGACACTCTCCTCTCTCTGTCTTGATTATTTTTGTTAATTAATTGTCTTGCCCGTAAATTGTCAGAGAATCGTGAAACAATCACAGTTTTCCAGAGGCTTTCCTTTTTTCAATCAAAATCCAACCTACAATGATATTGTGTTAGATATCATATCAGAAAAAATAAATTTCCATTTGGGAAGCTGGAACCAGAAGGTAGAAGAGGAAACCACTGGGCTCAACCAAACAAAATATATTCTATATTTTATATATATATATATATGTATATATATATATATATATATATATATATATATATATATATATATATATATATATATATATATATATATATATATATATATAACCACAGTCAGAATCTACAAAAACTACAAAAGAAACTTTACACACCCAAATCTATCAGATTTCCCTTTTATTTCAGTTATTTTCGGTACTATTAAAGACCAGGAAATATTTGCCATTTGTGCTTAAAAGACTTGTGACATTGACTAGTTGTCATCTCAGCTGAAGACCCATTCCACATTTCCTGCGTCCTGCCATGTCTCACTTGTTTCTTGCAGGACTGTGTTCCACAGCTTGCCAAGTGAATAGAGAGTGAGGTATTATAAATGTTATTTGGCACGGATGGTAAAGAAGTGTTATTAGACGTAACACAACTTTATATTTTACTTTAGACTCAGGTTGGATTTGTGGTTTGAGATAATAAGTACTATACAAGCATAACATTGATCCTCATCACTGTTTTATACTTTTTGTTTATGTGATGGAATATTACCATGTGGAAACAAATAGTACGATTCAGTATCTAATTGTACATCAGATCTGTGTAACAGCTTTGTCTCTCTTTGATTTTCCAATGTTCCTGTCAGTGGGGGCAGGACTAACATTACTGGCAGCCACTCAGATTTGTGGCTCATTAATAAAACCGTTATGGTGTAAATTACCCCAGACAGCCTGTTATTAAAGGGTTTGTGTGGCGCACTGACAACCAAATTGTTTCATGAAAACTTTGGTGAAACAACATCACAGATGTGTTTCAAAGGCCATTTGTCAAAGGGTATTAAAATACCTCCTCACGTCTCTCCTTTATGGCCAAGTGATTATTTGGACAACAACTTGTGTGTACATTACTGGGCTGACAGTTGTCAGTTATATTTTGGGGGCTAACCCTTTAGGGCAGGGATTGAAGAAGGAGAAAGTAGTACATTTTCACAAACATGCTGAGGCTGGGAGGTACCATGCCATTTAGGAACTAAACTGAACCCAAATCAAAGGGTATAGGTATTAAAACCAAATGTGGACCTTGTGACTTTTTTTTTGTCAAAAATGCTGAAATGCTCCATGGTCAAGAATCAGTGTTTAAGCTCCAGATAATTGGTGATTTTTGCCATTAAGTATTAGAGCCCAACCAATATATTGGTATCGGCATTTATAATGGCTGATTTAACCCTCATGTTGTCCTTGGGTCAAATTTGACAAAAAAAAAACACCCACAACATTGAAAAAGTGACAAAAATGTCGGAAAAAGCGATCATAATGTTGAAAACGGTGACCAAAACAGTTTTTTGTTTTTTTCATGGTTGACAGGAAGACAACTCAAGGGTTAAAATATATATATATATATTTTTAAATATTCATTCATCAGAATCATTTATAATGACAAATAAATGATTCTGGTAAATGAATATTTAAAAAATAAAAACGGACAGTCAACCATGTTATAAGTGATGGTGTTGCATAGTCTGTCCACCAGAGGACGCTCTACAACGTCCCTGTTAGTGATGGCGTTGCATAGTCTGTCCACCAGAGGACGCTCTACAACGTCCCTGTTAGTGATGGCGTTGCATAGTCTGTCCACCAGAGGACGCTCTACAACGTCCCTGTTAGTGATGGCGTTGCATAGTCTGTCCACCAGAGGACGCTCTACAACGTCCCTGTTAGTGATGGCGTTGCATAGTCTGTCCACCAGAGGACGCTCTACAACGTCCCTGTTGGCAACACTGATTTTTATTTTGTTAATGTGATTTTGTTCAAAGGACTTTAAGTTTCATATCTTAAGTTTGTATTTGTATACATTTTATTTATCAGAACTTTTATATATTTTGATGTTCCTCTGTTCTGTTGTGACAATAAAACAAATTATTATCATATTTTAGTGAAAACTCATAAATAACTACAAATAACTAATGTTAGGGAAATCTGTTTGTTTTGTAACACATTTCTGTAAATAAAAGCAAAAAAATACAGTATATCAGCATATCGTATTTTTAAATAACCAAATATTTGTATTGGTCTTAAAAATCCTTTATCGGTCGCGCTCTATTAATTATTTAGTGTGTTCTAATATTGCAGTCCATGCAGCAGGTGCTCATATAATGATGTTGTCTGGTGTTCTGTAATTCCACACGTTTCGGCCACAGCAGCAGTACAGGAAAGTCTTTCATAGTCCATGGTGCCTAATGGAAGGGTTTTCTCCTCCTGTCCTGTAGAGGGCACCACAAATTGTTTGAGTCCTGGTTCCTGCTGGTTCAGTGTGCCCACTGGGTGCAGGTGGCCGTCCAGCTGTTGGTGACATCTGGGCCTGAGGACCATGGCCCCCTCCTGTGGCTACTGACCTTCTACCACCACCCCACCAACAGGGGCCACCACCGAGCACTACAGCTGGTAAGAGAGCGAAATTATTTAAATAGACCCTTTTCACGGCAGACATGTTGACATGTCATAGTAAGAAAAGCACAGGTGTATTCAAAACCATTAACGATGGCTGCATTCCACTTAGGAGAAGCCCTGGTATTGTGCATGCTGACTCACTGAAACGGCTCACTGGGGAGCCTAATGGAATTGATCCATCGATAAGGTGATCAATGTCAGCTGTGCTTTTCCTACTATGACAAGTCAAAATGAAAAAGGTCCATTGATCTAGTATTTCTTCATTTAGAAAAAATCCCGTCATTTCCCATCAGCCCCAGCTATACTTGTGTTTAGTGCTAATCTTTGTATGTATGTATATTGTATCCTAGTATTTCATTTATATTTATAATCTGTGCTGTGTGACTGATTTTGCTGCTGCAACACTATAATTTCCCATTTTATTGGGATCAATATCTATCTATCTATCTATCTATCTATCTATCTATCTATCTATCTATCTATCTATCTAATTAGCAAAGCTTTGAATGATAAGACATTATACCTGTTTAACATCAACATGGAGTGCATCATGGTCTTTTTTAAATTTTAGAACCATTTAATTTGGAAACCTATTTTAAACCTTTTACTTATTATCTTGTCGCTGCTCTTGCATTTGACGGCTGTGGCTAAATGCTGAACTTGGTTTGATACGACTGGGAAGGCAGTAGCGTGGGCATGATCTCAGGTCGTCTGTCTATTGAATGTGCAGCATCATAACTCAACAACATAACTATGTGCGAGGTCTTTTGATTTGCTCTTGGCAGATGTTAAAAGCCAAAGAACAAATACAGAGAAAGACGAATAACACATTAAAGAATAAATTATGGATGATCTGAGTGGAAGAGAATGAGACAGTGGCGAAGAGAGAGAGATTCAAAAGAGGGAGGGGAGCCGGGGTGAAAAGGGTGATGTAGTATTGATTTCTTAGTGAGTGTCTGGCCAGCTGGCCCAAGTCTCATCTCTCTGTCTCCCGTTTGTCCGCCTCCTCCTATATCTCTGGGAGACTCGCTGTCGTCACTGCCACCTCTCCCATTACAATCTCACGATCAACTTGCATGGGGTTGTTTGTTCACCGTTTGTAAATTACTAATCTATTGATTTTTATTTGTAGGAAAGACACTTAATGTGACCTTTAACCCTTGTGTTGTCTTCCCATCAACCATCATCTTTTGCTATTTCTGATGTTTTAGCTTTTTTTTCCCTACTCTTCTTTTTTAAATCATAGCCTATTTTTTATTTTACATTACATTATGTCATATTTTACATTATACAAAAACAATTTCTCGTTTTTATTTATTTTTTTATTCAGCGCTTGTCTCTTTTTTTCTCTTTAGGTTTAGGTCACTTTTTTTAAAATGCCATAAAATTCAATAAAACAAACAAATTTCAGTGAAAGTAATCATTCATTTTACCTGAAGAACATTGTATGGCATCCATGTTATTTTTAGGCAATTTGGTTGATAGAAAGCCAAGTTCCTGATATTTAAAAAAAAGGGTCAAATAGGCCCTGAGGACAACACAAGCACCAAACCAAGGGTTAAATAAAACATGTCCGCTGTGATCAATGTTTCCAGGTACATGCCAAAGATGCATGGCAACACCTGCACTCCCTGTTCTTGGTCTCAGCTCGTCCTCCCGTGGCCCTCCTGCAGTCATTGGTCACTCTTCTGTCTCCACAACCTCAGCCGCCATCACTGTCTCCGTATGTGATCCTCAAGCTCTTAGTCAACTTTGCTGTTTTCTTCCAACAATCGCTGAGCGGATCAACAGAGATTTTACAGACGGTGAGGAGCTGTTTTCAGTCATTTCCTAATTCATGTTTCACCCATCCCATGGTAAGACAGTCATGCACATCACGACTCATTGTACATGTTCTGCTGCAAAATAATTTGTAAATACTTGAGACTGGATGTTCATTTTTGACAGCAGTTGACAAAATATCATCTAACCACCAGATCCACTTAATAGCTTCTCTGGAGCTTTTGCCCCATATCACACAATCTTCCTCAGCATGGACTTGTAGATGTTCAACCTTTTTCTTTTTATTTGTATTGGCTTATTTTTTAGGTCTATGATTTACACAAAAGTTGCATTGGAAAAACACGATTCTTAAATGCGTAATCCACAAAAATAGTAACAATTCGTGACAAAAAAACAAAGCTTATGTTTTATTATTTTTGAAATGAAGACTGCATTGAATATTAAAATGACTCAGACTGATTCTTAGAGTAATTGTTATCTAAAATGTCTCAAACCATGTACACCACAGTTTGATTTTTGGATGTTAAATGAGTTCTAATCTAATTTGATATAATATATCACAAATAACCAGTCCCTTTTCCTTTTGAAATAATGCCTTGTCAGATACCCGTTTATCTTTTTCTGGTAAAGGCCTGTCACAAGCAATTTTTTTTTTTGTCACTGTGTGTGAGTCCAGGTGGTGGAGCGGTCTGGTCTGGTGGATGAAGCAGCGTGTGTCCTCAGCTCACTGGAGCTCAGACTAACCCAAGTAAGCTGTTTATCAAGCGACGTTAACAGAGTTCATCTCAGGATCAAAGCACTTCAAGACACACTCACACATATGCATGCAGCACCGAGCTCTACCGAGAACCAAGCACACACACACACACACACAATAATGCACAGAACCACACAGCAGTAAGTTCATCCTTGGCTCAGGGTTTTTTTCAGTACACCTTTGCAGAATAAGAAATAGCCAAGCGCAATGACAGGAGTGTGTCAAAACAGCAAAGTGAGGACACATTATGTATAGAAGCTACAATTACACACAGACACACACACACACACACACACACAACAAGGCCCACAAGGACACTTGAGCAGTGACAGATCACACTGCAAAGAAGCAGCAGCTCATACGTGTCAGTCTTCCCACTCATATAATTGCCTCACAATAAAAATCCTTCATGTTACACATACTGACTGAAAGACATTTAGGTTTGTCAGACAGGGAAACTTAACACCGGTTATCTATGTTTAAATACTATTTGTGTTAAAAAAAAAAAAGGTTGAAACGTTATGGAAAACGTTCTGACAGTACTGATACAATAAAATGTAAATAATTAAATGTAATGTCACTCCTTTCGCGATGTACTTTTTCTATTGCTTCATTATTCACAAAGATGGAGAATGATATCCTGCCCTTTTGTAATCCATAAAGTCTAGATATTTAAAATGGCCACTGGAGCCAGCCCTGCTTATGCGTCTACATAATAGACTCCATGACTACTGATTGACTACTGCTGGATTTGGACATATCTAAGCAAAATGGTTACATTTTTGGAATCATGCAGGATGATTGATTTTGGTTTTTCAATTTTTGTACTAGATGTACTTGTAATTTGTGAGAATATTTGTTTTACACTTTTGAAAGTAAAAAGTGGGCTAAAGATTGTTGGAGCAATTGCTGGAGTTCTACAGAGCGGGCTTTTTTGGTCACAAACACTGCCATCCTTATTCAATACATGTTATGAAATCATACCCATACAGATTTTATTTGAATGATTTAGCTTTTAGACAATTCTAGCTCAATAATTATATGTATGGATGCTACCACTTTGGCACTTCCTTCCATGTTTTAATAAGACAGAATACCCCCTCCCATGTTCATATCTCTATATACACACATTTTATATAGCTGACAAACCAATTCAAAATCTATAGGTTTACCAAACGGTTCAGTGATTAACCATTAAGAGTAGTTGGACTCATTGTTGGTGTAAAGTATTTGATTAATTAGAAGAGAAGCATATCGAAAGTATTGCATTGTGAAAGACAATTACTTCATATGAAAGATAGTCTTTGATGACACACTGATAACTATCGGTGTTGTACTTTTTCAACTGAACATGTGATACATGTTTGAAAAAAAAAACAATTTTGATGATCTGTTTTGAGTTTTTACTAAGAGTTGTGAGGTTTTACCACCTACTTGCAATAATAGTACCAAAGCCATAAAAAACTAATAAGCACAAGGTAGTAGCGGTTTAGGTTTGCTCCTTCAGTGATGGAATAAGCTTAAAAATTCATGCATTTATTTTAAGAAAACATTTTATTTTAACAAAAATTAAAAGAAATCTTCACTTGACATATAAAGAAACTACAAAACCATAATTTACACATAAAGAAATGCCCTGAGAAGTCACATATATTTTCCTGTCTTGTTCCTGGCCAGAGAGAAGTCATTTGTTATGTATTAAAAGTATTTCCTATCCAAACACTTAAGAACCAGATCATGGCTTCAGACTAAACAGACATGAAGTCACACCTACACACACACAGCTCAGGGTCTTAAACACGGATGGAGGTGCACTCTTAGCCCAACTTAGTTGACTTTACTAGAAATTTGCGTGGAAACCCGTTGCCTCAAACCGTCTTTAAGTTTTTACACAAGGTGAAACTTAACAGAGCAGCAAGTTGATGCAGTAGATAAATCAAGTTTACATTAGTAGTCATTACTAAAAATCATACATTCATTATAAATTATCTTTTTCTGGCGTCATTGTCTAAAAGAACTGTTCAAATGACCCCGCCCCTACCATACAAGAACTTAACATCCTTAGTTATCGCTGTGTGATGTGATCCGTGCACTGCATACTTTAGCTGATTATTACAAACAACTACTATGATTTAGTAATGAATATGGGCTTTTTTTTAACAAAACATGAAAGAATAAGTAGTGACTACTAAAAAGTTGAATTACAACTGAATCTGGGTTTGCAGTGTGCAGTATCTCTATCAGTGAGATATCTTTGAAATTATTTATTAGGATAAACCCTTGAACTGTACCATCTCGTTTTCGAGGGGGGTCCTGAACAAGATATCACAAAAAACACTGCCCATATACAAACGAGATAAGCAAAACAAAACAGACAACCAAAAACTTAAAACAGACACCAGCAAACAAATAAGTCACACAGAGCCTACAATTACAAGATAAGTAACGGAATAATGATCATTCAGAATATAGACAAGCTTTACTGTAAAACATCAGTGAGATTAAGTGGTTCAGTAAAGAGAAAAGAGTGAGGAATGAGATCAAAATGGAAGAGTGTTAAAGTCTGCATGTACAGTTAGTATGAAAGTAAAAAATGAAATGGAGCGAATATTTACTGGTAGGTTATTCCAGTCAGAAGGTGCTTTTAACATAAAAGCTTTTTTGATATGGACTTAGAAACATTAGGTACTGAAAAAATAGATAAAGGACCCAAAATCCCCCTCTTACCAGTGTCTATCATTTTAAAACAGGTGACATTATGTCATTTTTCTTTGACCACAGCATGAAATAATGTAGTCAACATTTCATCTCACAGGCAACAGCTTGTATTGTTATTGGTTTACACGCTTATTTCTTTAGCCTTGAACGGACAGAACTGCTGTCCTCTAAACCTCGCCAATTGGCCTCGGTTGTAAAATGAGAGCTCGCAGCCTTCTGGTGTGTACATCCCCTCTCTTACAGAAGAGGAGGGGAACTCTCTGGACCCTCGTACGCCAAACTCCTGTCGTCTCCATCTGTAGTCAACATGGAAGAGAAAGGTACGTTTAGATTTAAGCATTACAGAACATTTGGTAGATGTCTACATTCCTCTGGCGGAACGGGTTGTGTGTGTTCAGTCTAGACAAATGATCCAGTTTACGTTTAACCAAAGACCGAACCCGTCCCATACTGGGTTTTGGATGCGGATGCCAATATTTTTTTAGTTTAAAACTCTGATAATAGATTGGCCAATATATATATTTTTTCCCCCAAAATATGTTTATTGCTCAGACCTCATAAATTATTACAGGCGGTATTGGGAATAACAAAGGGTCGCAGGTTTGACATTTTTCTTGCTATTAAAACGGACAAATAGGTGGTTTGTATAAGAAAGGAGGGGGGGGTCCCAGGTTTCATGGAATTTCTTTAGGGATCCTCTGACAGTATATTTGACATTACCTCTACTAACCAGGAATAAGTGGCTTTGGGGTCTTCCACTGATCAGTATTTGACTCTTCGCTACCAATAGAGTTTTTCATAAGGATCTCTTGAATTAATTTTTTTTTAAAGTACTGAGCATGACATTTTACAGTTGAAAAAACAGCTTGTACCCTCTGGTGGTCACTATTTCTAACATCTTACCGCAAACATATTTTCTGCCAAGACATTTGCTAATATGTAAACAATTAGGGCTGCAAGTAACAATTGTTTTTTTTATAATCTATACTTATATAAAAAAATGATTTAGTCTATAATTTTTCAATTTCACTGTCGAATAAAACAGACTTTAACCACAAAATATCACAACGATTATCAAACTTGTTGCCAATTATTTACTAACTAATATATTGATTGACAAATCGTTTCAGCAATATATATATATATGCAATAAGCTAATGGCGGCAGATAGTACAGGCCCAACTGATTCATCTGCCTAGCACTACGAAGAAGTTCCAAACAGATTTGTCCTAAAATAATTATAGTTCACTGAAATGCTCCTTTGCAGGCACACAATTATATAGAGTCCTATCTTCAAATATTGTGCAATCCATGAGAAACCAATGCACATGCTGTGTGAAAACTGGTACCAGCATGGAGATCATTTTTCAAATCCTGAAAAGAAATCTAGTAAAATAAAATCCCATAATTCAGCTCTTGTGTATAATCTGTTGCGACCAGTGCTTGTGTTAGCTTCTGGTTTGGTGCTGAGTGGACTGGAAACCTGTTCCTGCTGAACTGAGCCAGTGGTTGTATAGGACTGATTATCAGCTCAGTAGGCACAGGAAGCCAAGCCCGAATCTCTCTTCTCCTTCTCACAAAGCACTGGTAGGCTATGAACACATTCTAATTTTTTTTATCTGTAATGAAGCAAAAAGTAATTAGTACTCAGACTGGGTGTCAGCCAGTGTTCTGCTTCACTAAACCCACAAGAAACCACACTACTGTAGGTTCATTTAAACGGTTTCCCTAGCTGGTTGACCCGGTAGAAACCTCTCCGACAGGAAGACCACTCCTGGCTGGTGGGAGCAATCTAAAATTATCGGAACATAATTGCTATAAAAAGGGCTATAAGTCTATTTCAGGAGTCTGATCATAAACTATAAATCCATCAAAATCACAGGAACAAGCATATATACTGCATCACTTAAAGTTATTGATATAAGATATTGCAATCATATACTTTAAAATAGAATCTAACAGCTGTCTAAAATATACTTGACATTAAAAAGACAATCAGTCAAGTTTAGTTGCGTGAAGAGAAGACGGTGTGGGTGGTGTGGGCTGACTAAGTTTATTTTCAGTGTCTCTATACAATGTTGCTTTGTCCTTTGATGTGCAGAGCACCATTTCCCTCCCATTAGAGTGCAATAAATCACCTTTTAGATATGGGCTCTGATGGCAATTCCTCTCTTTTACAGGCCTTTGATGGTCATTACTCTTTTAACAGGCCCTAAATATAGGTCTAAAAATGGCAGGCTCCACATGGCCCTCATTTCTAATTCACACATCTGTCCTCGTTTAGTCGCCATTTTGTCGTCGTGAATATAGAGCGCTATAATACCTCCTCGCGCCTCATATTCTGACCAGTTTTAAAATACATTTCCAGCCATCTGTCATGGTTTTGATTAGGGAATAATTGGGCTAGAGCGGTATAGCTTTGCATTGCAGTTAGCTAGTATAACCGTGGACACCCACGTTATAGCAATAAGTAATGCAGTAAGTTACTGTAGGTCAGTTTTTTTCAGATTTAAAGTATCAGACATACGTGATTTATTCTTTGCATGTAGTCCAGCTGGAGGTATTGACAGCTTGGGTGATGGATGCACTGAGTAGGTATTTGTATTTCAGAGAAACCTTTTTTTTTTTTTTTTTTGGTGGGAAGATGCAAATGGAGGTTGTTGTATACAGTTCCAAAACCAATCTGTTTCTTGGTACAAGTGAGACAGACTGAGATTTATTGATCATTGTGTTGGCAGACGTGGGCATGCTAAATAGAAACGTGCATGAAGGCGCTGCTCATGTTGTTGTTTTTGTGTTTAACCCTCGTGTTGTCTTCAGGACAAATTTGACCCCTTTTCCATAAAGTTTCTATATCAGAAATGTTTTCTTTCAAATTTTCCAAAAAAGTAACATGGATGGTTCCCAACAACGCTCCTCACAA
Source organism: Percina caprodes (assembly GCA_013375575.1). Lineage (NCBI taxonomy): Eukaryota > Metazoa > Chordata > Actinopteri > Perciformes > Percidae > Percina > Percina caprodes. The sequence goes on along the minus strand of JABXJD010000277.1, from coordinate 616,240 downwards.
GTTAAATAATAAGTTTATTGAATTTGTGTTTTTTGTAAATTTTATAGCATTTGGAGTAACAATTGGTAAAAGAACTTTAAAACAATGTAAATAAAAGAGAAAAATGTCAAAAGTGACTCAAATGTGAACAAATGCCAAATAAAGTGACAAAAATGTAAATAGAGGTAAAAAAAGTGACAAATAAAAAAAGCTCCACAAAATTTCAGAAGGCTCAGAAAAAGTCAACAAACGTTGAAAAAGTGACAATCATTGGGGGGAAAAAAGACGACCATAACCTTGATAAAAGGGTTTTAATTTGAGATTTCCAGGTTGGCGGAAAGACAACGCAAGGGTTAAAGCTTATTTTGACTCATTTGGGAACCATCCCTTAGTACACTATGAAGTAATACTTGAAATAAAGTGTGCAGCGTGACCCAAATTCACAATTCCGGCTTTTCTTGTCATAGGAAGTGTTTTACAGGATCACAATCTTTTGTTTCTCTAACACCAAGACAATAGAAGCTCATATAATCACCGATAAAAAGTGAAACTGACGACGCTGATATAAATATAAAATGATGGAAAGGTTGTAAATTGTTGCAAGATTTCCATCCTTTGACGTCTTGTTTTTATCCTTCAGTGTGAAAATGTGTTCCGTGAGAATGCTTTATGGATCTCTGTATCTTGGCTTCCTCAGGCTGGGATTAGATCAGAAATCAATACACATCAGCCGGGGATGCACAGACGGCACTTTTCACTGCCAAAGAGATAAAGTTGAAAACCTGCAATTTAAGTAACTAAAACAAGCAGATTTGCTGAAAGGCCCGCCAGTTACCCTGGTATAATTAAATTAAACTGTCAAGTTAAAGGAATACTTTGACATTTTAGGAAATGTACTTTCTTGTCAAGAGTTGAGATGCGAAGAACGATGACAGGAAGTCACTACACTTAGCCAAGATATAGTCAAATATACAGTCATCCAATTGCTATTATTAACTATAACCGTATACTACGACTAGATGTATTTAGCACGTACTGTATAGAATTAGTATGTAGTATTACCTTGGGACACAGCGAGAGTCTGCGGTAAGAAAGAGATAATAGTGGAGATAAAGAACAATAATGATGAGGGTGATGATGGTAACCACGGCGCCCAGTTTGATTAAATATCTGTCAGCAGCAGAGTTTGGGTCTCCCCAGGCCTCATTAGTACTGGAAGTACAGTCGCTCTCCTGAGGTACTCACTCACACCTTCACTACGAAGCGTGCAATCTGGCGTCATCTGCAGGATTATTTTTTATGCTACGCATGTGAATGGAAACGGACGCAGAGGAAGATGAAAGAAGAGCGAATGAACTGGTGCTCATTAGCAATGTTGCACAGCGTTTCGAATTTGTAAGGAGGCTTGTGTGTTCAATTCTTCTGAGTGAGAGAGTCTCAGTGGGAAGTATTATAGAGTTTTTGACTGAGTTTAGACCAAATTGAAGGAAAATGTAGGATAAGGAAGCGGGAGGAGAAAAATGAAATTAGATAAAAGAAAGAAGGAAAGGATGCTGGACAAACGAGTTCTGTAAGGAGCGAGAAAAACAGTGGACGGTGTTCTGTGACTGAAATGTACACACAGTTGATAAATGAACACAAAAGCACAAACACACACACACAGCCGCCACTGTAAAAACTTGGGTTCTTTTTTTTTCAGTCACACACACATTCATTGTCTTCCTTTGTCTGCTTGTCTGGGTCATGCTCTCCTCAGGTGCAGAACTTAGCCACTGTGAACAAAGAGGATATCAATCACTGTTCACCAATCAGCTAAGCTCTGTGCCTGGCTGGAGAGAGGATACAAAACCTGTCTGGCGGACTCACTCACACACACACACACACACACACACACACACACACACACAAAACACCCACATCAAGACCCTCTGGCTCCCTCATCATCCGTACTTCCAAATCATCAACTCCTTAAACACAATCACACACACTCTTAGATAATCATGTCTTCTTTGGTTTTAGGTTTCTGAGGGACAAATGAGGGTGTGTATGTGTGTGTGTAGGTGTAGGCGGGGCTGTAGTTGCCATGGCAGCTGGCTGGGTCAGGGCTGTGTGGTAATCCCTGGCAATGTGATTTTATCATAAGTCACAAATCAGCACGCCAGGAACCCTCACAGCCCAGACATGAAAGAACAAGATCTTCTCTCCCTGTCTCTTTTTGTCCCTCTTCTAACAACATCTTCAAGTTAGCACTAACCTGCAACACCTAGAAAGAGAAATCTCCAACTTTGCCGGGACTTTCTCCCCCACTTCTGCCATCAGAGCGCAGTCATGAAAGACCAGCCCTGTATATCTCTCTCTCTCTCTCTCTCTCTCACCCTATTTCCTTGGTTACCCCTCTATCATTCCCCACGCTCGGCTAACCCGGCGATATGCCCCTCATTAAGCAGATCAAGAGGGATTCCAGAGGTATGTACTGGGGGAAGAAAAGAACAAGGGAGTGAGTGGGAAAAAAAAGACAGGGGGAGACCACCCTTCTCCTTTAAAGGGTTGTGCTTTTTAGATTTAAAAACAGAGCAGGGAGTGCGCCTTGACAGACATGTTGTTTTCAGTTAAAACCCTCTCAGCCCGCCTCAGCCTAATCCCACTGTAGTGTGTGTGTGTGTGTGTGTGTGTGTGTGTGTAAAGGGTAGGACTGCTCTACTTCAGAAATGATGGTGGGGACACCCAAACTGAGCAGTAAAACATAAATCCATCTCCCCACAGTGCAATATGAAAAAGCAGCAAGGAGGTTGGTTCATCCATCATTTTAATTGGAGAGAGATCCGGACCTGGGCTCAGTTGACCAGCATGATCCATTGATGTTTACAGAGGCTTGGTTGCTACAGTCCAATGGGAAGCAATAGTAAAAGTTAGGATATACATCTCTAAATGTTTTTATCCTTCTATTCTTTTTTATTTTTATAGATCTTTTAGCTGATTTCTTTCAGTTGTCCTGTACTTGGAGTAAGGCTCCACAGAGAGGTGAAGGGAGGCACTGTGTGTGTGTCTGTGTGTGTGTGTGTTAGAGAGATTTATCAGGACTGAGCCAGATGCCGAGCACTTGTCTAGAAAGCCTTTCACATCCTGCACAAATGCATAAAGCTGTCTGTGTGTCTGTCTGTGTGTGTGTGCGTCTGTCTGTCTGAAGATAAAAGCTGGTCTTGTAGTGGCTTGGTCACGGCCTAAAAAAAGGATTTAGTGTTGTAAGTCACTCAGGTTGACAAGGACGAGTATTTAGCTGCTCCTTTTGAGGCCGCCTGTGTTGACCAAGGTCACAGGTGCCTTGTTTCAACCTATACTTACTGTATTCGGGTGCTAGATAATAAGATTAACACCTACTTTCTTAATCGGTTTCTCAGTGATGGGTTCTACATGAACGCTTCATATTCTGTCAAAGTAAAATAACAATTTTGGTTATTTGACATGACTTATGTTTTGCCCATGCCATTGTTACCGGTTTGAAGCAGGCATGGCTTAGTTAGAAAAGGTCATGTAATGTTAATCTCTGCATCAATGACAGTTGATCAATATTGGAATCAGAATCTGGAAACAATTACCGGTAGTAAGATTAATTGATAAAGTCAATAAATGAATATATCAACAGAAAAATTGCCAGACATCAGCTTGTATCAGCTTCTCCAATATGAGATTTTTAACAACTCTGTGCCTGGGCTCTCTAACTTTGTCTTGTTCTGTTTTTCTGCATGTGGGAAATAAGAAATTCAATTTGTTTCTCGGTATTGTATTTAAAGAATTATGTTTTGTTCAGGTTGTCCAGGGTTACTTCCTCCTCAGGTTCTTGGCCAGTCAAGTGGGAGAGCAACAATTCATCAACTTCTTCAGATTATTTGTAAAGAAACACCACGGGCAACTCATTTTGTCTCAGGTGAGGCTGTGATAAAGGAAACTTGATTAAGTTGCTAATTAAATCTAAGCTCAGTGTTAATATAAGGCACAGTGTTATTTCCATAAATTAATTAGAGAGTGATGTAAGCTTGATTGCCACTGTGTTACAACAGTGATGGCCGTACAGCTACTGGGGCCCATGAAGCTGAGTGATCACACAAGGAAGGAAGGAAGTAAGTGAGTGAGTGTGTCAGTCATACAGTATATATATGTACCATTTGATCCATAGTATACTACTGTATTGTTTAAAAGCTTTAAAGAATAACTGGGTTACTATAGTTGAGTCAAGATCCTTCTAATAGCCTACTCTCATTATTCAAAGGTTAGTGTCAGTAATAGCAGGACTGTTAGGAAAAGATCAGCAGCTTCAAAGAGACCAGTCTTCACTCTAGTCCTCTCTTCCGTTCTCTCTCTCTTCCTCCCTTTTTTTCTGTCTGTCCGTCTAAACAATACATTTCTCTCTTCCCTTCATTTAGTGTGAGACCAATAAACCCATCACGGTTCTAAATCGGCATAAAACTCAATGGGGGACAGTTGTGGTTAAGCATACACACACACACACAAACACGCACATATGCAGGATGAATTTCAGGGTCAACAGTATAAAAAAAAAAAATCACCCCACATTAAGTAGAGAGCGCCCTGAACTGTTCGGAAACCGCTCGCTGACCTGTTCTCTATCTTTTTCTTTCCTCCCTCTCTCGTTTGTTTGAAGAACACATTCCCAAATTCCTTTTCTGACAAACACGTCCTGATGGCGCTGCTGTGAAACTACGGAAAAGGCCCCATTCTGAGTCCACACACACACACACACACACACACACACACACACACACACACACACACACACACACACACACACACACACACACATCAGAGAGGAATGTGAAGTATACTGTAGGTGGCCAAGTGACTCAAGTGTGGACTGGGGCAGATGGAATCAGGATCAAGTTGACACAAAGCTTTTTTTCTATGTTCACCACCTCAGAATCAAAGGTATATAAGAGATAGAAATATTGTCTTTATGTGTAGAAACACTTAAAAAAGGAAGAACAATAACAATTATTAGCAAGATGCAACACAAAACCTGCACCTTTCAGATTTCGCTGGTCAGGAGAACTCTTGATGTATATTCTGATGAAACTAGAATTCCACTAATTTGCAGAGATGATTAACCCTCATGTTGTCATCGGGTCAAATTGACCCGTTTTCCTATATCAATGTTCTTTTTAATTACCCAAAATAACATGATTGATTCCACACAACACTCTTTGGGGTAATTTTGGGGTGTCTTATTAAATTTTATAGCATTTGAAAAAACAATTGAAGAGGTTTTTAAATAGTATTTAGTAGAAATTGACATATTCCAGTCTGATTATCCATCAGACTGATAGATAATCCATTCCTTTAATTTTAGTCTAAATAATTCCTAATTTCTGCTTTTCAAACTCAAACATTAGGTATGATTTCCTTATTATAAATTCCAAAAATAACTGTAAACTAAAGTTAAGTTAGTTTTACATAGTATTGAAAATGTCAAAAAAGTGACAAACATTGAAAAAAGCAAAAAAAAAAAAAAAAAGATGGCTAAAAAGCATCAACAAAATTGTTGATTTTCAATTTTGACGGGAACACGATAAGGGTTAAAAAAAAAAATAATTGCATTTTGCATCTCTGTTTAAATGAAAGAATACTACCAAAAGAACTGAAACGAGACTTCACCTCCAATGTCAAAGGACCATCTCCTCTACCACTCTGCGTGCTGATTGGTCCATTTGTTCCGCGACCAATGAGAGGCAACGACGGGCCAGAGCCTGCTGCTCAGGGTCCTCCTGAACCATCAGCTCCCCGTACAGATACACACCCATGGCCTGGAAAACACACAAAATCAATCAATTCTTTTTTTTTTTTTATTGCGTACAGGCTTCTCTCAGGTTGAATCAGTGTTTCATTGTATCATGCAGGACAAATGTTCAGTTGTTGTGTATCTATTTACTTGGTCATGAACCAGAAAGTGTTCCACATCTCTGTAAGCCTGAGTATACGCATGTTTGACCACCAGCTCACACCAGCGATGTTGGACCTGAAAGCCAAAACAGAGGAAAATATACAACTATTAATGAAATAATACATGCAAAAATCTCCAATTTAAGAGACTTTGGGCAACAATTACAGCACACTGTGGTCAAATGGAGTAACACAGAATTAAAAATTCAAAGAAAATAATTGCTCACTTCAAACTAAAGGTATACATTAAAACAATTGCACTTCATATAGCTAATACACATCTTAAAATGTCCCTGGTGTTATTGTTGAAGTTATATAAGGTCACTCGTAAGTTTAGTTGAGTCATATATTCAAAGCTGTCCATGTGATACTCTTGGTACAGTCAATATGCAGTTAAAGACACCTGCTGATTAAATAATTATTTCTATCAGCCAATCACAGCCATTTTCACATCAAGGGAATCCACTTAAATATGACTTCATTCTGAATGATCCCTGCTACACCAATGCTGCTTTTGGCCCACTCCACACCCATTGGGGTTCTCTGCATTGCGCTCCCTGTTTCAGCAGTTGAATCAGAAACTTTATGTTTCTGAAACCTATTTACATGCAATTGTGTTTTCAACTATGTCCTACTGTCTTCCTATTTGGTCTCTTACCACAAAGGAAATTACTGAACCAATAGCACGACTACACATGCACTTGCACGTTCTAACGCTTTGACTTACCAAAACTTCATAAAACAGCCACACAATTGCATTTTATTTTCAGATTCAAAATGCCACCTTACCAGCACTTGCTGCACTTCTTCCGACACACATGAGACCAGGACGCCTCACTAGGTCGGTCTCACAGGCACTTATTCCACTTCCTCCATATAAAAACAACTTTGGTCAGAAATCTTTTTTCTATACATACACCAAGATTTGGAATGACATTCCACATCACATATTTCAAAAAGGCATACAAACAGCTCCATGTTAACAGTTACACTTGCACACATTAATTCCCATGTATTTGTCTAGCCCAGCTGATGTCCTGTATAAATGTCTTTGTCCTTATGTAACTGTGTTGTTGTAGTTGTCTGAATCTGTCTAGTCCATATCGATCTCCCGACGTGCTGTAATCACGTTCAATGTTTTGTGTTTCTGCAAAACAGGAACCTGCTGAAAACCAGTTTTTAAACTGAGTCAGGCCCGTTTATATCGTAATGTAATGTTACTTTTAACTTTCCTGTATAATGAATGAATGAATGAATGAATGAATGCTGCTCCAGGGAGCCGTCAGCGCCAAGCACAACTGTATTTAACTGCAATAAGGGTTAATTCTATGATGAGTGTTTCTGACTGGAGCTTACAAAGTTTATACCACTAATTACACTAATCTTTTATTTTTATACTTTATACCAGTGCCCTCGCACATTAATGTCAACAGGTCTCCTTCAAGGCCAGTAACGAAAGGCAAACAGCTAATCAGATAAGCTAAGAGACAAAGCTGGAAGGTGCTCCACTGACAATGAATAGATTCATCCACAATTGGACGGTTGTGAACTTTGGCTAAGAAAGGAAACCATCTCAATCCAAAATTCATGTTTAAAAGGTCCGTTTAACTCTCTGACAACGTGCATCTGTGTGTGTTATCTGTGTGTGTTCACTGTGTGTGTGTGTGTGTGTGAAAGCTAATGCCTGGCCTTTCTGCTGGAGGATCAATAGGAGCTCTGTTGCCTCGGATACAGGAGAGATCAGAGACTGGCTCTGTCCCTCAGACCTCAACCATCATCCTTTATCATCTGCAATGAACGTGTGCGTGCGTGCGTGTGCAGGCCTGGATGTGCAGTGCTTTTGTGTGTGTTTGTGTAGGCCTGAATATGCAGTGCTTTTGTGAGTGTGTGTGTTTGTGTGTCTCTGTCTGTCCACACAAACTGGATAAAAAAATAGGCTTTTTGAGAGTACAGTGATCAAGCGTGGGTGATTGATTCTATTTCAACAGCTCAGGCTTTGGGCATTTCTACAGCACTTGTACAGATATTCATTTTGAGGTAGCAGTCTAGAAAGGAGCCAAATGGATCAACTTGTGTGCTTTGTGACAGTGTTCACACTCTTAATAGGAGTTGTTGTTGTTTGTCCACCTGTACATGAGAATGGAGTGAGCAATGCTCCATCTAGAACAGCCACATTTAAATCCTCAAATTACCTTTGCAAACTACCAAATAAACATGAGTCTCTAAAGAACTTTCTAGTTCCTCTATCCTTCATATTTGAAATATTCCGTTTTACATGTATTCTCTACCTCTGTTAACCCTGGAAAGCTGCAAAAATCCCAAATCAGACATGACAAAAAGCAAAGGGTAAAAGTTAAGTGTAACACGCTCTTCCACCATCTGCCCACATGGGAACAAGGATGTGTGTGTGTGTCTGTATTCATGAATGTGTGAGTGTGCACAAATGTGTACAGTATGTGTACCCTCTGGTGCCAGCCCTGCCCTTCTGGCCTGCGTAGTCCCAGCAGCTGTTCCCTGCCCTGGGTTACATTCCTGGGGAGAGCCCTGGGGCAAAGCAGCTGCCTGGTGCACCTCTCCTTACCCCCTTTTTTTTTTTTTTTTACTCACTTTCCTCTGGCTGGGCCTCTCTCTCTGACAACACATGCAATAACACGGTGACATTCCTTCATTTATTACTGCACCCCTGCCCCTCCTTCACCCTCCACCACAGACTCTGACACATAACGTACTCCGTGTGTGCACGCAATTACCATGACAAACATAGAATCTAATAGACAAAACAGACACGCAAAAGCATGTGAACGCAGGGTTACAGTGGTCTTGATTGGTCCAGCATGGGCGCCCAATGGCAGCCTCATGTAAAGTAGTGAAAAATTATCAGAATTTTGTAAAGCCTACACTGATGTCTTCAAATTGCTTGTTTTGGCCAAATATATTTAATTTACTATCACAGTAGACAATACAAGCAGCAAATCTTCACTTCTGACAAGCTGGGACCAGGGAATATTTGGCATTTTTGCTTGAAAAATTACTATGATTAATTTTCTGTCAAAACACGATCAGTAATAATAATAAATTAATAATTGTTTCAGCTCTACTTTTAACATTATGTCTGTGGTCTATGACACTACCCAATTATTGCTGCCACTATTATTTTTTTTTCTCGTTGTTTGCCCAGTGGCACCTACTGTATAAGGACTGGACAGGGATTTCCTCCTCTGTGATCTTTCTAAATTTTTCCCATTAGAGGGTTTTTTTGTACGCTTGAGGAGTTGTTTTTGTTTCCAGTCCACTGAGGTTGTTATTGTGCTAAAAGGCTATACAAATTAACTTAGGTTGACTTTTTTTCCCTTGACACTTTTTTGGTTTATTCTTAACTCTTGCCTCTTCTTCTGTGGTCCACATGTTGTGGAACCAGACTTAATGTGGTCCAGTGAAGTCTCTAGTCACTGCAGGAGTAAACCTAACCTGGGCACAAACAATGTGTCCTGTGTGCTCGACACACAAGCCTGCATTTACGCTCTCACAAAAATCAGAAATGCCCTTCACGAAACTACATGCATGCAGACGCACATACATGCACACGCAAACATAGAGTCACGCAGCATCTCGCATCACATGATGCTCATAGGAAAGGAATGGGAAAAGTCATGCACGCTCAATCTCAAACATGCAAGCACATGCTCCAGCTCACAGGCACACTCACACATTGTATTCATGGTCACACTGTTCCCAAAGCAGTCCCACTGCACGCACACTGCTGGTCAGCCACATATTTCCTTTTACTATCGTGTACATGTTCACACAAATCACACACACACAGTCTTTAGCTTGCACGCTATTCTTCTCAGCACCTTTACCCCAGATACAAGCTTCTTTATCACATTCACTGCAGAGCGTATCACTATAAATGTCCCTCAATTGTATGGAGAGAGACAAGCAACAGGTGGTGAAACAATATGTAACAGCATACTGTGCTTTTATCACCAGATTAAGTTGTAGTAATGAGAAAATACCTTATAAAATTGATCAAATGGCAAATCAGGAAAGACTGTCATTAAAGTTACAGTTCTAATCGAAGTTAAAGCTCTAATTCTGAGGTGAACAATGAGAGGCTACACAGGCTGAACGGCACTGTGTCTTGTGTTTGTCCAAGAATTTTAAACATATTATTTGAGAGGATGCTGGACCAGACATTGAAAAGTTGAGTGAGAAGAGGAATACAATCAGACCAGGAGCCAGATAGGGAGGGAGAGAGAAAGAATGAAATGAGAATACATTGCTACATTTATAAGAATAGACATAGGTGATTAACCTCTTCTGAATGAGATTACTAACATTAGGACAGACCATTGCCTTTAGACAGGTGCGTTCAGGAGTGTGTATGTTGATGTATGAGAGAAAGAGTGTGTGTTTCCATGCATGGCTGTGTGCATAATGGCCCTGTGTATTTTTAGAGAACAGATTGATGCAGATGAGAAACTGCTTTCATCTGCCAGGAAATCTGACTAAAAAGGTGCCTACACCTAGAGCTGGACCCAAAGGCAAAGTGGCCTCAGCTTGTTGACCGCAAGGTTAAATACTATAATTAAATACAAGACAGTAACATCAAAATCTGAATAAAGTCACTAAAACAAACTTCTAGCTAATAAATTGACAGAAATACATCAAAGATGCTAAATTAGAAGCAACTTTTGTATTTGTGGGAACTTGAACAAGTGGCCTGACTGTGAGTTTGCAATGTAAATAATGGGTTGTCTAGTGTAATGTCTGGATTCAGTACAATAGCCGCTCAATCGGCCTCATACAACAGAACATCTGAGCCCCATTATATACATTACTGCCCTGACAAAACAGCTCATATAATTAATAAGAACTTCTAGAAAACTAAATATGAATCAAATTTTTCTTTTCAAGACAAGCTATGTGTTAACGATGAAGGTTAGCCGTTTTAAGGGCTCCGACGCAGCTGTGTTTTCACACTGATGCTCCTGTACTGAGAGGCAGCGCTGTACAGTAAAGAACTCTTCAGCCACCAACACACAGCTGCAGAGCACAAACACAGACAAGAAAACACACACACATTCTCACAAGCATCGTTAATAGTACCATTAAGGAACTTTGTGCAGTACTAAAACATGAAGAGAATACTTGTGGGATTTAGTCAGTAATGGTGGCTGTAAAGAAGAGAGCTGCTATTACAGCAGAATTTATTACACATTACTAAGCGCTGTGCCTTTGGATGGAAAGGGAGAGCAAACCATCTACATTTCATTATTGGAGGAGAATATGGAGCTTGGATGCATAAGCGCACTTAAATCTGAACATGTGTGTGTGGGTGAATGGTTGCATGTGTGTGTGGTCTTACCTCGGCGTCTTGATTCTTTAGGTTGTAATTTCTCTGCAGAGCGCGCACTGTTGCCGCGCTCAGCTCCTCTTCCTCCAGCAGAAGCTCCAAAAGCATCACTAGCTGATCTGACATCACCTGCGAAGGCAAAACAATAATTAGATTAATGGTGCTGACATATACTGTACAACCCCATAACTTACTGTATACTGAGACATTATTGGATATTACGAGCAAAAAGTCACATCTCCTATACTCCAGCAGTTTCAAACTACTAAACTAGAAATCTGATTAACATATTGCAAGCTGGGAGTCTGTTCTCAAACATATTTATGTTTCCTTTATTTTCTAAAAGTTTCATTTATTTTATTTTCAGTGCTAGGAAAGGCTAGATGAAAAAAAAACACATCCATATAAGCCAGGCAATTAATGCAGCTCTTCAAACAGAGGAAACGGTAGCATAATAAAACAGAGCTGAAATGCCGATTAAATAAATATGGTAAACCAAGTGGATCTTGTACAACTGGGAAATATTACAAAACAGGCAAAATAGGACAGATGAAGGGAAATGATTTAGGATTTGATTCAAGAGCACAGAGATAAGTGAAACAAAAGCAATGAAGTTGCCTTTTTTGATATTGTCCTCTTGTAAAAAAACAAACAAAGGGAGCAGCAGTGCTCAGGGACACACGCTGCCAAAGACATCTTTTCAAATCTTTGTAGGCTGTAAGAATACCATGAAATCCCTGATTGCAGCGATGACAGAGCCTTAAAATTTAGAAAAACAGAAATAGAAAATGCCTCATTGTTGCTTCTTAATAGTGCATGTACTGATTGTGATGTCCTGAGGTAAACCTAAAGGAAAGAACCAATTTTCTTCTAATGACTAACATCTTCAGGGACGGGGAAACTCAGCGGTGAATTTAGATGATTATTATGAGGATGGATGTGGGCAGCGATATGAGAGAGCAACATCCTCCTCTGGAGAGAGCTGTGCCCAGCCTTGCCTGCCTCTCCTGCTTACACCCAGAACTTCCAGCTACACTTTGTCTCTCTTCCCCAGTCGGGGACACAATTAATGGCTGACGGCCCTGCAGAGACTGATGTGAAAATATGTATGAAGTGTGTGTGTGTGTGTGTGTGACTAACCCTAGTGATGTCCTCCCGGGTCAAAAAAGTTTTTTTACGAGAAGACAATATCAATAAAGACAACTTAAAAAGGGACAAAAATGTGACTTTTTTTTAGTTTTCACTAACACCACCACTAGTTTTACACTACTTTTGAAATTCATGGTCAATAACCCTTATTTATATACAATTATACCTAATATTTGAGTTAAAAAAGCAGAAATTATGAATTATTTTGACCAATAGTTAAAATCAGAGGAACCTACAGATGAGTTTAGTCAGGTGATCAATTGTATTTGCAAAGAGCGTTGTAAGAATTCCAATCCATTTTTTTGTGGTAATTTGGATAAAAAGAAACCCATATTTCAGATATAGACATTTTTTAAAGGGGTAAAATTTGACCCGAGGACAACAGGAGGGTTAAGTAGAGCAAGAGAGATAGAGCAAAAAAAAAAGAAAGAAGAGGAAGACAAACAACTCTTCTATTCAGGAAAACACATTAAGCATAAATGCATTATATATTTTGTGACAAAAGGAGCCAATCGATTTAAAGCTATCTTTGGTAAATAACTTCCAAACGCTGCTGGGAAATACCTGACCTAAAACCAGAAGGTAAGTCAGCATGTAGCTGTTGGAGCTGAGGAAATAACACCCAGACTCCAGCTGGCAAATAGTCAAGTCAAACACCACTAGTGCCACATATATGCGTGCGCGCGCACACACGCATACACACACACACACACACACACGCGCACACGACCGTCTAACTCCGTGGAAAATCTGATATCCAGTCTTGCCCTTCACCCTCTATTGAGTCTCACCCTCTCTCTGTCCTTTCTTCCCTCCATTTTGTGAATACTAAGTGTTTTCTGAAGTGGCGTCTCCATCTCTAAAGGGTCTCTTTGGGGCCCACCCATGATCCTTCTCACTCTTCCACCCTTTGAAAAGTGAGGAGTCCACAGCAATAAAACACTTCTCTCTCTCTCACACACACACCCCTTTACACATCCCTCTGACTGTAAAGTCCTGTTGTGCCTGTATGCACTTATGTTGCTATGGTGGTAATCAATATGTCTCCACTGTAGAAAAATGATTGTCTGTCTTATCACATGAAACATCTCCATGGTGAAGTCACTTCATCAATAGCAGCTAACCTCCACTTCCTTAGACCGTCTACCTCTCATCTACTTCTACAAAAACTTACTCAAGTACTGTACGTTACTGCAACTTGCACGTACTTTATTAGGGTACTTTTCACAACGTACATTCATTGTTTTCTGTGAATTGCTTGTGCTTTGGTAGTAGGGGTGGAACGGTTCATGTATTTGTATTGAACCGAAATGGTACGGCCGTCGCGGTTCGGTGCATGAATTTACACGGAGAATACAAGGTATAAAAATAAATAAAACTTGCAAATTAATTAACATAATGCAGAACTAATAGAGAAATAGCAGCACTAAGGGTGAGTATCGAAAGAGTAAAGAGTTCGAGGACCCGCCAGCCTCTTTAAGATCGCAAGTTTGGGAAAGTTAGTTACAGTAGTACTGGTGAGAGAGTGGTGGATAAGACTGCTGTTGTAGATTAGTGTTACGTTTCCAGCGTTGCGGCTCCGAACCGTTTAGTTGGGACGCCTTGTTTCTTCAGGCTAACTAAATTAGCTTTAGCCAGGCAGGGAGCAGCTGTCTGCGGTGAAAAATGGCCGGGAGACGTCTTGATAACGTTAATCAGGTGATTTAGTTCGTCTTTGCAGAGAACAGAGATGCTGTATTTTCAGTTTTCTAGCTGATTGTCTTATTCTGTTTACACGTTGCAGATGGAGTCTGCAGATGATGTGGGGTACTTAATGTTTACATCTTACTTTACACACTTCAGGCTGTTGCAGCTAGCTCAGGGGAGGGACTGTATGACACTAGGTGGAACAGCCTGAGACACAGAATTAAAAAAAAAACAACTGCCTTTTGCTTTTTTGTTTTGCTTTTCCCTCCATTGTACCAATTGGGTACACAATTTGAATCCAGTGTAGCAAAGGCAAACTCTGCCAGTACAATGAAAACTACTAAAACTCACCCAACAACAACTTAATTAAGGCTCCACTTTAAGGAAGATATAACTTCAGATGGGTGACTGAAAATGTGTTTTAGAGTAGTCTGAGTATGGTTGAGTGTGGGTGGGAGAGAGAGAGAGAGAGAGAGAGAGAGCGCAATTATAGGGGGAAAGGTAAACTCCATGGCTGGGTTCGCCTTTATTATAGAGTCTGAAGAATGCCACACAAGCACTTACAAACAGCCCATGCACAGCCACACTCACTCACTCACTCACTCACTCACTCACTCACTCACTCACTCACTCCATGTCATAGGTAACTAACAATAGCCTTTAATAGTATAGTGGTGAAAGCACTTTACCACTAAAGAGGAAAATGTATCTGACTTCGACTAACAAATGCACGCACACAAATGTTGTCTGACTGTTTACCTCAGTAACTAAGAGCTTGATGAGACAAAGAGCTACAGTAAACACAGGATATGATGTCCACCACAAACTATAAATGAAAGAAAGTATATATACAGTAGGTGTGTGTGTGTGTCAGTGCATGCGTGTGGGCGCATGGGACCATGGGACTAAGCAATATTAGTCATGCTGCTGCTGCTGTATAACATGTTCATACAGCACAAAAGTAATCAAAGCTCTTAAGCCTTTTTGTACAGAATGTGTACACACACCCTGACAGCATCAACAGGGGCCTTCTTGTGATAGTTATACCCCTAACACAGATCGGGCTACAATAAAGCATGAGTTAAGAGCTACAAATAAATTGTTTTTGATACATTTGTAAGGCTCCAGCTACTCTGCACTTCCTTTTCTGAGACAGTGTAAAATAAGATAAAGGGTGTCCAATACAAAAAAAAAAATCTGTCCCTTTCCAATAATCCATCACTTCTTTAGGATTTCCGTACAGTACATAAGAGGGCCAGCCTGTGTCCTTTTGAAGGAGCCTTTATGCGCACACTAATTCCCACGGTAACATGCTAAAGAGGATCAGTATCTACAACAGTGTCACTCGCCATTTACCATCACATCTCTCTAAGAGGAACCTGAGATAACCTCTGCTGAATCATCCTGTTTTCAAGCATTATGACTTGAACCCTCAAACTCCTGGGTTGCTTGTAATTATAATGGGAGAAGCCAAGCTCATAGAGCAAGAGAGACAAAAAAAAAGAGAAAAGGCACCAAAGAGATGCAAAAAAGCCAATGATTGGACTAACAGACTATAAAATCTATATGACTCCAAAGAACAAAACAGAACCTATTTCTATGCTTTTGGCAGCATAGCAAGACCACAGATGATTCCTTTTCTTGCTCCCTAAATCCATACCACTGACAAGAGTGTGCTGCTTGTTCAGTCGCATTGCATTATGGGGGTTGGAGACATTGAATAGCTGTGACATTATAAAACCAAACTGTGAGAGGCCATTGAATCGTGTGTGTGTCTGTGTGTATATGTGTATATGTGTGTGTGTGAGATGCCATTCAGCCGCTCGGCTGCCTTTTATTTCTGTCTGACCGCAGGCTCATAAAAACACATTCTGGCACCAGCAGCTAAAGGCCTCAGCCCACACCTCAGGTACTAAGGTTTCACTCATTCTTTCCCTCAAATCCCTCGCTTTCTTCTCCCTTTGCCTCTGTCTCCATGACTGTCTGCTCCTCGTCTCCATACCAACCTTTTCACTGGATCAAACAGTGTGCCTGACTCCTCCAATTATATGCCCCTCCTTGTGTCCTTTATCTCTCTCTGTCTCTTTATTTTACACTTGATTTAAGGGCCCAAGCATTCATCTGCTCAAACTACAGCACTGGGCTTGAGGTCTTGTTAAGATGCTCTCAGTCATGACATCTTAAATGGCATTACAAATACTTACACTTTTAATTGAGCTTTTATAGCTCTATACAGCTGCATAAAATTAAAATGTGCAACAACAACAACAAAATAGCAAGCAAGAAACCATGTGTATATTACATTTTTGGCAAGTGGTCATTCAGTTCTTAGAAAACCCTCTGATAAAACTGTTTACTTCTCTAATAGTAAGATATGAGACTTGAATGAATGGAGTGTAAATGCTCAAATGTCTAAATGTATGTAACAGATTGAGTTCCTACCATTCCCAGGAAGGAGCATATGACTTTAACATACAGTAGCAAGAGACTGTGTGGGAGAGTTTAGTATAAGGCACCGCGGTAATGAGAGGACCCTATAAAGTATGAAACCTATTAATATGATAAGTGGCCAAAGAAAAATAAATGCATACACTGTGGGAATATGATACTGCAATCTTGTAGCTTCACAAGGTCTAAAAAGACATTATAAAAAGGCCTGCTGACATCATAGGTTTTGTAAAGCAATTTCAGGTAATTGATTGAGCACACACATGCACAAACACACACCCAGGGGGAAGCTGAAAGGTTATCTGTGAGTCACATGGTACCCTTTAAACTTGTGAAATGGAGCTGTCTTCTGTGCTACCATCTTCTGAAATGATGGCACACCTGCTGCTGGTCAGTGACGCTCTCACAGATAGTGCCGGCCGCAGACTGATGACCTCGGTGATGACCTACAAGCTGCAATTTTCTATCTGCAATCTATTCATTAATAGCATGCATTCTTTGTTTTTTCAATTTTGGAAAACTGATTTAATCAACAACCATGTCTAATTATAAGTGTGGATGAAGATGTATGTTTATGTTAACATCTATCAAAAAGCAGCGTCACGACGGGGTTGCGAGTCAGGAGTTATGCTAAAAAAAAAAAAGCACACACAGTGGGCCCGGAATGACTAGGACTTTGCTCTGATGGGGGATCAACCGGGCAAATATACACACCCGCACAAAGAAACACACCAACACAAAGCACGTGTTCACACTCAACGGGCATAAGGCTTGTAGTCTTTGGCTCATCAGATAGCTTCACTGTCTCAACACTATTTTTTTTTTTGTGTAGCTGCAGAAGGTGGGGCGTTTGTTATGTAAAATGCTATGTTCCTGCAACTTGGCATTAATCTTGAAGGCAATTAACATGTTTTCTCTCCCACTCATCACCGCTCTGATTCACACTCATTGACACACACACACACACACACACACACAAACACACACCTCCAAAACAGGGGAAGTTTAATGAATCTCTGGCACCCAGTGCTTTGACGTAAGCCACAAATCTAACTGTCTCCAGTGGATGCCTCCCCTGCCTCCCTCTTACCATTCCTCCTCCTCCCAAAACCTGTTGCTCTTTTTTTATCTTTTCTTCCACATTTTGGAAAGCACAATTCCCCTGTAGGATAGTCCTGTCACTACTTGTGCTCTTTGTTGTTTTGGGGAAATAGAGACAGCACCTCATTTTCACTTGCCACCTTCACCATAAGGGTATAACAAGCCCCCTTAGATGCTACTACCTTACATGCAGGTGCCCTAACCAACCAGTAGGAGTCACAACCGGGGACTGAACCCGGTTCTTGAGTGTTTGCACCACCCGAATGCCTTTGAAAGAGAGAGTCCTTTGAAATAGAAGTGGAACAAAAGGACTTTGTTTATGTGAAATAGTGAAAACTCTGCAGCATTTGTACTACAGTGACACAATCAAACAGCTGGACGCCAGCTTAGACAAAGAGAGGTCAGGAGAAAGGAATGATGGCGACCAGAGGCCTACAGGACGTTTTGTGTAACCACATATGGACAAACTGATGGATACACCCCTAAAAGTCATTGTAAGGATAAATCAGGTGATTTTATATATTATATTTATTTTTATTAATTATTAGCAACAGACTCCGTGAAAAAAATTAAACCAACAATGAACTGTATATCTATATTTGTTGGTTTTGGTCTTTTCATGGTATTTATAACAACAACAACAAAACGATTTAATATCACCAGGTTGCCCATTGCACATATTCTTGTTATTCTTGTCTTATTATGCAATCTGAGAATTACTTTCTTTAAATATACACATTGTGACTGATTGTTCATGAGTAGAGCTAAAACTGACTTTTTTTGAAAGAATTATACACATGTATCCATTCTCTTTGTTGCTGTTATATGTCCCTGTAGAATTTCAGATGGCCTATATCCTGCTTCAGAAAATTAGGAGGGAAATACTGACATCTCAATCCAAAATCATCACCGTAGTCAGTTTAAACCCTTTGCTCAACACACACACACACACACACACACACACACACACACTAACACAATATATTCAGTTATCTCACAGATTACGGCCCATTCCCTGAACACATAAGGTACGGATGTAAGACATGTGACTAAGGCTGAAAATAGCAGAGCACGAAGGTTTAATTTCCTCATGTCATTTGTTCTGGCCTGATCCCGAGAGGGTAAGAGACACCTAGGGGTTGTGGTTATATATTTTCCAAAAGGGGGACAACAGTGGCTACCAGTCACACTGTAGTTTCCTTTAAGTTCTAAGTTTCCTCTGACTAAATATCAGTGGTGTGTGCTGGTCTTGATTAAAATATTTCTAGGGTTAATAGGGTACAGAGTCACACGGAAATGTCAAAACAGGTATGTCAGCTTATACAATTTTATGTTGGCAATTTTACCAGCCCATTCTGTAGAAGATAGGTTCCTAAATGTCAGGACACATGTCACACACATCCATGTACACACACACACACACACACACACACACACAGGCAGCTAGGATTTATCCATTCAAGCTGGGTTTAGCTGGATGACAACAATAATAGGGGTAAAACACAAACATGCACCGGAGATGACCTCCACTGGGGAGCGATAGCATCTACTGCTGTTGAAAGATACACCGAGAAACAGACGCTGAGAGACAGAGTGGGAAGAGGGAAGATGAGATGACTCTAGCAGGCAGAGTCAAACACGAAGAGGAAGTGGCAGAAAAAGACAGAAGGGAAGAGGAGACAGCAGAGAGAGGCTAACATTGCCAGAGCCATCAGAGAGAAAGGTCATGTTCAGGAGGAAACTGTCTTTCTGCATTTGTGGGGGCTGCGTTAATGTGTTGGAAACCCAGACAGACATCTTTGTTTGTTGGTCTTTGTATGCATGTATGTATGTATGTGTATGTATATGTGTGTGTGTGTGTGTGTGTGTGTGTGTGTGTGTGTGTGTGTGTGTGTGTACAGTGTGTCTCCTGTGTGAACTCCAAGCTGGCTGGGTTTAAGTAGTTTGAGCTGACAGAGGTATGCAGGATGGACTGAGCCCAGATATCTGCTGCACAGACAGACGCACGAACACAGCTGTGGAGTCATGCACCACCACAAAGAGCACGCACGCACACACACACACACACACACACACACACACAGAAAAAAAGGTAGATATTAGAGACTGACAGAGGACACTGCAGGAGTAAGATGGAGTAAGTGAGAGCATCACAGAGAGACAGCGACAGGAAAAACAAAGGAAAGAAATTCAAGACTTGTTGTTTACTTTGCATTTAACCCCAAGGAAGACAACCCTTCTGTATGATAAGACCACATCCAGCTCAGCACCACATGATATCCCAGACTGGGGAGTTTGGAGCTGTCGCCTGCATTTTGGCTGTTGGCAACAACTGAACGGCTTCTATATGTGTCTGTCGGAACACCAGATCACTTCAGACATTTGGAAAGATTAAGACAATAGTTCTAGGTTGTCATCCTGTGGCAGCGTGAATGACGGTATACACAGCTTCATGGTTGCAAAACGGCATGTTCATCATTAATATGACTTCTATTAAAGTCCATTTGCCTATATTTTACAGCATATTATTTCTTGTAACAGGACGAAGCAGAGAAATCAGAATTTGTAATGCCTTGGTCATAAGCACATTCATCGAGCTGAAAATAAATAGTTCATTAATTAATTACTATTTTTGTAATTGATTATCTGTCAGTTATTTTAAAGCAAACAAATATTCCCTTCTTCCAGCCTCTAAATTATGTTTATCTTTATATTTGATAGTTATAGTGCATATATTTGGAGTTTTGGCAGTTGGTTGGACAAAATCTAAGCTTTTTGGAACCCTAACCTTGGGACTTTGTGACATTTTATAGTCCAAATAAAAAGCCATATTGATCATAATTATTATTATTATTGATCAAGTTAGTTGCCTAAGAGCTTCTAGTTTTACAAAATCATATTTCAGAAAATGACTGGTTTGAAATATACCTTTCATCTATGTTGTTGATATCAGTCTTGAAGTTGCACATTTAGGTTCTTGGCAACAAGCCACTTCATTAAAATAATGGTTAGACCATCAATTTGTCTCTGCTCTTCAGTAATTTAGGATAGACTTAAAAGTAGCAAAGCTGATGGAAAAAATGCTGTTTTGCAATAAAAAACGGATCATATAGCATAATATGCCAGACAGCTTCTGTGAAGACAAGGTCCCTTGAAACACATCAGATGTCTCAGACACTTACTTATTAGTTTCTTGTGAAGGGATTTCTATAATCTACAGCGTCTATGGGTTTGTGTGTGTGTGTGTGTGTGTGTTTGACAAGGCTAATTGCGTCAGGGCTGTCTGAGGGCGCTGTCGGCTCCCAAGTCATTGCCAGGAAAGACAGATGTTTTATCACTCGTCCCGCCGCATACGTGCACACACAGACACACAAACACATTACGTACTGTACCTATGAAAGCTATGAGGTGACGCCTGAATCAGGTTTTATGTGAAATGCATTGATTCATTTCAAGAGCCAGTTCCATTTTACAGCCTTGACCAATATTGAACATGACTCTAAACTAAATATCTGGCTAGAGTGCCACTAGGATTAACACCATGACGCTACAGCGTGCTTTTATATCACTGCATTATACTCAATGTCTAAATTTGTGTTTGAATTGACTCCAATGAACAATGCGTATTTGTGTAAGTGACAAAGTGCTGTGCTTGCTTTGTATGTATTGTGGCTGCCATATTCAGCAGTCTCTCTCTCTCTCTCTCTCTCTCTCTCTCTCTCTCTCTCTCTCTCTCTCTCTCTCTCTCTCTCTCTCTCTCTCTCTCTCTCTCTCTCTCTCTCTCTCTCTCTCTCTCTCTCTCTCTCTCTCTCTCTCTCTCTCTCTCTCTCTCTCTCTCTCTCTCTCTCTCTCTCTCTCTCTCTCTCTCTCTCTCTCTCTCTCTCTCTGATGTGTTTTCCATGTGTGCTGGAAAGACAAACACAGCTGCACTTTAATGACACTCAAATGCTTCTGGGATTCAGAATACGTGTGTGCGTGTCCGCGTGTTTGTGTGTGTGTGCATGGGTGTGTTCCTCAGAGAGTCCTGAAGCACTAAGTGGTATTTCTGAGCAGCTATGCTTGCCATGAAATAGCTTGTCAGCATCGTCGATCATGACTGGGATCTCTTTGCACACACTCCTCTCTTTTACTGTATGCCCTCCATTCACAAACACATATACATATATAGACACTCATGCACACACCCAGACTGCAGGGAGTCCCCGGACGAGATGAGACAGGCTTCAAATGACCCCGAAAACAGAACTGCTGCTGAGTGATAAATGAGACAAATACACGCTGGTACTCTCTTCCTCTCACTTTCCTTCTTTCATACTTTCCCTCATTAACACAACACAAATGGAGCCATCTCCTTTCTCTCCTCTCCTCCCAATCTCTACACATAAATCTTCCCATCGCTAACACTTGCCCCGTTAATACATTTCTCTCAGCTTTTTTACTTCTTATCAAAAGGGAAAACAGTTTTCACTCTCTATCAGCGCAGGAACTTTGGATGAAATTCAACACAAAAAAGCCTTTTATTATATTATTTCTAAGTTTGTGTGACGGGATAAAATAGACCCAACAGAACTACAGCATTGTGACATGTCAATCAGACAAAGTCTGTCATGTACACTTTTATTGTCCCGATTTTACTTTTATTCAGTTTATACAGTAATATCCTGTCATTCTACGGCATGCGTTTTGCAAGTTAAACTCTGGGGTCATATATAGTGAAAGTAATACCAGAACAATAAAGCATGTGGACACACAGCTGTGTATACCTTTTGTAGAAGTAGTGTTCGGATTTATAGCTTATTAAATTAGCTTTGTTACAAAACAGAAAGGTACAGACATAAATATGTATTTAAACAGGCACACAACTAGACTGAAAAGTTGCAGCTACTTGATGCAAAGTCAGTGTGAGAGGAGGGTGAATCAAACAAACAGTTTTCCACACTGATCCACAAAGATGAGTGGGATTCCTTTACTGATTGCCGTTTTACTCCAGCTCTGTTCTAGACTCCATTCTCTCTCTTTCTCCTCCACTTCTCTTTCGCTCTATCTCACCGAGCTCATGGGTTTAGCCGTGACATGAATCATCTAGTGTACTCAAAGGAAGGCAGTAATCCATTCTCCTGTAGCTATGCTACACTATGTGTGTGCTTTTGTGTCAGGTGCATATGAGAAAGTAGACAAGAGTTTGATTCTCTGTTGCTGTCCGATTAGTATAATCAAATCCTGTCTTGTCTCATAACTGTCTGCAAACCATTTCTCTCCAATAGAGGAGCTTAAATAAAAGTGGATGGTAAAACTCAGGTAATAAGCTATGATAGCTTCTTCTTGTGTCCATACTATCTTATCCTTTCAGTCAGTATTCAAAGCTAATGATCATAGATGACAACGGAAAGTTGATTAGAGAACTGCATCCTCAAGCTCATTTCCCTCTTCAATACAGCAATCTTTTACAACATGTGCATGGCTGCCGTTGCTGCACAAATCCACCTGTTTATCTGGCAACACATTGGCTATAAAGTGTCTCTTGTTGGAACAAACACCACCAAAGCAGCCCAGACTGATATTATGACACAAGTATACAGTAAATAAGCCCAGAGAACCGATGCATTGCTTTTCGCTTGACCTCTCACCTGAAACCTGTCTGCTGGAAGTGTCTAGTCAGAAGCTTGATGCTACAGAAAACAGCTCCCAGTGTGACAGGTGCACACAGACCCTCCATCACGATAAGGTGAAAATTGCCGACGTCAAGGAGTACAGCACATGAATTGGACCCATAAAAGTGAGCCATATAGCCAACCATAATACCACTAAATCATTGTGACAGCTACTGTATACTAAATTTGGTGATACTGTAGTCCATTAAAGACATAGGATGGGTTATTTTGCATGAGCTCTGTATGTGTGGCCATACAGTGTGTGTGCAAAGCTCTAGTTCTGTTTTAATTTGAAGACAATGAAGGGATTGTGGCTCACAATAGTGGACTAAGTGTGTGAGCAGACCTTAGCTGATCCCCACTTGGTCTGATAATGGAGAGACACACACACACGCACACACGCACACGCTTCTTCCGACCATTTCCTATCCTGATGAAGTCTGGCCGGAACCAGCCATTTCCCTGAATGTTCCCATCTCTCCTCCGGCATACTCCCTCATCCCTGATTCATTGCCAATAAATCACAGAGAGAGAAACAGAAAGAGAGACAGTAAAAAACATGTAAGAGAGAAAGGGAGAATGAAGGGGAGAAGGGGGTATCAGGAGACAGTAGAGATAGGGAAACAGAGAAAAGCACATGTGTGATGTGTTCTCATCAACATTGCTCAGGAGTTTGCATTTCCAAATATGCCTGAGTGTACTATGAAGCAGGGTCTTATCGAAGAAAACAACAACACAGATGCCATAAAAACACCATTTCTAAACGGATATGCATCATTTCATGGCTACTGGTCAAAGTCTAAATAAACAAAAAGAGAGGAAGCGTATAAGAAAAAAACAACAACTTACTTACACTTGCGCATAGACAACAAATTTAATTCTACGCAACAAAACACCCAACTGAGGCTTTTTGATCACGTCCTTCCTGCTGTCTACACTCCCACAGGGACTCAAGTTACCAATACTACCTCCCCTGTCAAACCATCAATATTGCACCTCAGTACAACACAAGGGATTTCAGTCAGCACTCAAACTCTGTTTATTTCTCCGTGGGTTTACATTATCTCCAAAAGGCCTTGAGTTTAAAGGCAGTAGAGTTATCATAAATACAAACCGTTGTGTACAAAGCACAACCAGGAATGGACAGAAAAGGTGGAACAGATACTGTTGCCACACCTTTTGGACACACTTGTGTCCGTGACATTCCCTGTTCGAGTCCGGTCAGGGAACGTTGTTTCACCAACTGTCGCATAATAAAAGGAAAAATGCCCAAAGAAATAATAAGATGACCCTGTACAGTTTGAAAAGCAGTTTGAAGACCTTTTGTTCCTCTAAACCTGTTGATATTATTCAGGCATTTTAGGCCTATATTTTGACAGGACAGCTGAAGACATGAAAGGGAAGAGAGAGGGAATGACATGCAGCAACATAAGTTGCTGTTTTAGCCTGTAATCACAATTACAAAGGTTGAAATTATTAGGTGTGGTTCAAACAATCAAGATACTATAAGAATACAGTATAGATCATATTTTTGGTGATTCATAATTATGATTTCAATATCCACCTAAATAGGTTTGGTGGTCATAATAATTTTGCAGCCTTAGATTCAGAGAGGTAACTTAAAAATAGTGTGGTGTAGAATAATCTCTACTGGAATGACAAGAATTCAGGATTACACCATTTCCTGGATTTGTTTATCCAGAGGGAAAGCTATGTAAACACTTTGCATATACAGAACCTTATCGTGTCTGCATGATAACACTGGGATGTGTCATACTGCATCAAAAATTTCGTATTCTAATGCACTTAAATCTCGAGCATGGAGGTCATTTACTCCAGTAAATCAAGTAAAAATCTAATTTTTATTGTGGAATTGCTGCATGTGTCACCCATTAAGCCAATTCTGCAGGCTACTTGTTCCATGAACCCTGAGAGTATTGAATATACTATACGCCAAAATATTTTAGGAAAGCTTACACCTATTGATCATCTTTGAGACATTTTACTGTGGAGTCCACTTGATCTATATAAGGCCCCGATCATTAACAACTTACAAACAGCATCTTTAAAGAGTACAGGAGCCTGTCGTTGCCAGAAAAGTTGGCCAAGATTTCCCACAACTCACAGCTTTTTTTTTCCCCTATAGGGCTTCCTGTCCTGATCAGCAGGGGCAGACGGACCCTGTTATTATGGAGACTGCAGATGAAAATGAGAGCAAAATGAGGCCCATTACCACACGAGCGTGACTAATATCCCTCTACAGGCCTCTCCACACACACTGGACACATGCACGCTCATCCCACGCACACACACAAGTTACACGTGTACACAAAAAAAAGTCAGACCCTCACACTAAGATGCATGTGAATCAATAACGTGCCACAAAAACAAAGGAAGTTGGTAATAAACTTTGGCTCTAATAAATTGACCAGATCTCAGTCTGCTCTGTGGGGGGTGTCTGGCTCTTTCCACAGGGTACATCTATAGGTTTGTGAGCGTGTGTGTGTGTGTGTATATTCCCTAATCAACCTTGATGTCATTAGCACTAAATACAACCCTGGCTCAGCCTAATTCCTGCCCATTAAAAGTCCTACCTTCTCTATTCCATACCTCTCCATCTCTTGCCTCTCTTCCTAACTGCTCTTACATCATCTGACCAGGCCACTAATATTTCATCTCTCATCTACTAAAATATCCACTCATCATTTCCTCATATGCCCGCAACAGATTCATTACCTTCCTGGAATTCATAATCATCAAGTTCCCACCCACCACTAGTCTTGCTCTTTCTGCAATCTTCATCCTCTCTTTCCCTTCCCATAATGTCATTCCATTCTTGAATCCTCTGCTTAATTCTTTTTGTTTGTATTGTTCCAACTGCATCATTTTGTGGCTTGAATCCATGTTTCCACTCCAAATTAAGAATATCTAATAGATAACCACAGGGGATACATAATGTCCAGCGGTGTGTTTTTCATATTTCACTCTCATGCTCCAGTTATATCTTCATGTCTGATTCATCCCAACTTTTTCCTTTCATGTCTACCTTCCTGTCTTCTGTGTTTTAATCACCTTCCCCCCGTTCTTCTCTCCTCTTTTGCCAATTGGTCTGCTGCGTGATTTATAGTCTCGCAACAGGCTGGTTCGCAGAAGCAGGGTAGAAAAAAGGGAGGAAAGGTAGATGAAAAGAGGAGTTGTGTAGAAATTGGGCTGTTTGAAGTACATGAAGGAGTAATATAAAATACACCTGGTCCATCCACGGGGCACTCTCTCTACACTGAAACAAAGAGAAGGGAGGGAGATGTAGAGGAGGAGAGAAGAGAGGGCTGGGCCGCAGGGGGAGAGAGGTGGATGGATGGGGGTTTCTTTCAGGATGGCTTTTATGGTGCAACTTCAAACGCTGACCTCCTGCAACCCCCGCCCCTACTTCCCCCCTCTCCCTCGCTCCATCCGTCCGTCCATTCCTCCTTCCCTCCTCTTTTTCACTATTGTGCATGACCAAGTGGACGAATAGCCAGTAATTGGCTATTCTTTCATGAGGCTGATTTCAGTGCTTTCTGCCCCCCACAGGAAGAGGCCCTTTTGCTGCCCCTTAGAAGTAAGTGTATCTGTGTGTATGTGTACGTTGTAAATATGCCAGACAGTAGGTATCAGGTGGTTAAAAGGGGCTGCACTGCCTACGGACTCCACAGGCATTTCAATCACTGTGCGCTCCAAATTACAAAACAGAAATTGGAGGTAATCTGATCCAGAAAAATAATGTTCCAACACAATGTTTTACAAAATACGCTCTGGATTTCAGGCACAGCTTAAACATGTATGCCTTTGCTTATGAATAAAGCATATATTATATCTGATGAAAACTGTGGTACAAAGTGTGGAAGGGAAATTTAAAGCAATAAATGAATTAATTTTTACCTTCCAAAATTTTATTCAAAGACACCCAGGGGCACTTACCTAACTTAGATAGATAGATAGATAGATAGATAGATAGATAGATAGATAGATAGATAGATAGATAGATAGATAGATAGATAGATAGATAGATAGATAGATAGATAGATAGATAGATAGATAGATAGATAGATAGATAGATAGATAGATAGATAGATAGATAGATAGATAGATAGATAGATACTTTATTCATCCCGAAGAAAATTGTAGATGCCATAAAATATACAGTCCAAAAAATGAGAGGCTTTGCAAATGTTTCCTACAGTCTACAATATCTGTGCACATTGTGTGAATGATATATAAAAGCTGCTCTACTCTTGCTAATGACTTCTGGCCCTGTGTGGCTTATAGATCAGTGTGCGTTCATTAATGATGCAGGCGTGTGTGCAAGTGTGTGTGTCAATCAGTGGGTGTAGGGGATTAGCCATCCCTAGAGAGAACTAATTAACACTAAATAGAGGCAAAACCATCTTTTGGGGTATTTGTATGGCATATTTCGACATTTTATTTGGTAGGAAACAGAGTGAATTGACAGGAAGTATGGGAAGAGAAAGTGGGATGCATTAAAGGTTCAAGGCCAGATTCCAAACCCAGAATGTCGAGACTGAATGTTCCCTACCCCCTCCAGACGAACACAGACACCATGACCACACACAGAAACAGTGGAGGGGATGTGATGTATACAAGCTCTTAAAAGGTTAAATAGGTATGTGACACAACATAAACACAGACTTAAACAAGTACAGGGCAGTCTGCTGATTGCAGAAACACATAAACAGAAATGGGGGATAATCGTGTTCGTCAGACAAACAAAAATACTGTACAGCTCAAGAATCACATACTTTAAAAGAGCAAAAATCCAGATGGATAGGAGGATAAAGGTTTCACCAAGAGAAAGGGAGGCTCCAAGAGTTAAAACGGTAAAGCAGAGGGAAGGTAGACAGGTCTTAATACAGTAGAGTGCCTCCTACCTCTTTGTAGTTCACCTTGGGCTCTATTCTCTTCCGCTTTCTGCCCCTTCCCTGATGACTCTGACTGAGGAGAATCCATTTTACAACCTGCAGGAGGGAGGATGGGCGGAAGATGGGGGTAAGGTGGGGAAGGCGGGAAAAAGAAGGAAGGGTAGAGGTAGTGAAGAGATAAAGTGGCAGATTTTGAGTGAGCGGGATGACGGAGTGGGAAAGAGAAACAGAGAAAAAGGGGACAGCAGAGAAGTAGTCACAAAGGTGTAACGATGACAGACAGATGGAGATAGACAGAGAGAGAGAGAAAGAAAGAGAGAGTGAGTGGTCACATCCAATAGCAGAAAATAAAAATACAAACAGACTTAAGGCACACTTTCCAGTTGGAAATGCACAAAGGAATATACATATGCACATTTTCAGTGCACCACTGGTAGGTAAGCCTTGTCAGAGTGTATACACACACACACACACACACACACACACACACACACACACACACACAACTGTTGATACCTCCTTCTCTCCCTCCTTCTTACACACACGCACATTAATTCCAACCTTTCAGCGCTCACTTGTGCTCCATATATAACCAACACAAATGGCCGGCTGAAGCAAAGAGTAATAGTGAAAGTATGTTGCAGCGACGGAGCCTGGAGAGCAGCAACTCCCTACACCATAGATCTCCATTAAACAGCCAATCACTATCAAAGCCAAAGTCTATCTCCTCTCCTCCGCTTCACTTTATATCGCCGTATAAATTCACTGTTGTAATACAGTAAACAGAAATTATAAACAAGAGGTTTTCTAGCATTTAAACAGCACATAAAGTGGACGAGTCTTTTCTAAGTGCAAAATCTCCCAAGTATTCTTTGTGTTTCAAGTTATCTATAATATAATTGACAACAATTATCTTCAGGTTTGATACAGTTTTATTTAAACTGAGAGATTAATGGGAGATTTGGAAAATATAGGCAAAGCAATTAGGAACATGGGAGCTTCATGGGAAATCTGATAGGCAGCACAGAACGACACGCAACAGATGTACAGAGCTGCGTGCCGCACTTCACTCAGACAGATAGAAAATGAGCAAAAGAGAGGAAGAGAGGCAGAGATTAGAGATGGTATCAAACATTGTGAAACAGAGCATGAATGAGACAGAGAAGAAGAAAAAAACTTAGAGGAGGCAGTACAGAGAACTAGTGACAGAAAAACTGAGTGAAGGACAGACTCAGATGACAATCATATCAAGCTGTCTGAGGTGCAGTATTTCAAATCTGAGAGCTGCCCCAGAGTCTGTCTGCCACTCCCTGAAGACGAGAAGAAGAGACTGGAAAAGAGAGGGAGAGACAGTGTGCTTACCTCTGCTTTGACTTCCTCCACCAGCCTCGACTGTGACCACACGACGCTCCTTTCATACAGCCACTGAATGACAGAGAAGAAGGGAGAGCAGTGAGCCAGGGGCAAGTGATCAGGACAGAGTGGAATGCTTTGCAGAGGCAGAGAGAGAGAGAGAGATAGAGAGGGAGGGAGAGAGAGAGAGAGAGACCAAGCAATGCAGGAAGGGGAGGGAGAGGTGGGAGGAGAGGGAGGAGGTGGGAACGCGATCACTTGTTCCTCTGACGGAAACTCGTGAATTGACTCCGGAGGATGAGAGAAAAGAGGAAGAGTGGAGGAGAAGAGAGAAACAAGGAGGAGGAAGAAAACAAGCACCTCAATAACTAGCAACTACAGGATGGACAGTTTGCTACACATTCAGTCCTCCAGCATACACACACACACACACACACACACACACACACACAGCCATGTATGCAAACACACACCTACGCACAGAGAACAGCTAGTAGGCAGAACCGCACAGCACTTACTCTCTAACATTATTAAGGCTTTTAACAGAGCCACTGCTCGAGTGATGGGAATCACATATCAGAGCAATGACGGTGATGGTTGTGTGTGTAGTTGTGTGTTTGTGGTAGTGTGAGTGTGGTAGAGAAAATAAGGAGACATACTGGGAATGCATGGACGCAAGGTGTTTAATGTGTCTCACACACACACACACACACACAGAGAGAGATGCATCATATTCATACAATAGGATGCACGCATTCTTCCCACACACATATGCAACGATTCAGCTATTAGCATTACCATAGCCACACACAAAGTTTAATACTATAACTGCATGCCTGAGGATCCCTCTTTGTGTATTATACAAGTACTCCAGCAGAAATAGCATGGAGGTGTGTGTAGAAATAGAGGAGATAGGGAGAGAGAGGCAGACACACACAGGTACAGAGAGAGGGAGGTGTTACAGTGGGCTGTATAGAATGTAGCGAGTGCTGGAGCAGTAAATTGGCATTGTGTAACAGGATACCACACGTAGCTCTTTTGCTGCCTAGATCCACACATTCCCTGAATAGCAAGGCTTTTGTCTACCTAAAACTCTCTCTTCATCCCAAACCCGTCTGTGTAGTGTCTCTCTAGTGAATCAATATAAGATTGTGATTTTGTAAATAAAAAATTCTATTAATAAATTAACCAAACCTATCACATTTGATAGTTTAATGCTGCCTTAACACAAAACAGCTATAGATAAAATTAAATAAAAATGTAGCATATCAAGATTTTAATTAAACAATCTGATCAAAAATTTGACCAAGAATTTGGTGACAACTTTCAGGATTTTGCTGAATTAAATCTTTATTGCTGCAAACAGCCGAGTCACTACATTTAAAACGTTTTTAGGTTCGACAGCCAGCCATACTTTTCAAAGTTCTTCAGTAATTAGCACTCTTTTCTACTTCTTTAAAGCTGTGCAGGCTTAAAATCCAATTTCTTATATAATACTACAACTACTTATAGGTAAAGCAGTTTAAATAACTGCAATATATCTGCCTATGATTATGGATCACAAAAACAGCTTTCATTGATAAGCTAGGCAAAAAGAAAAAAACATACATTTTAATGTAAGTTTTAGGAGTTAGGACAAGGTATCAGGCTGAAAGCTGTGCTGAACCAAGGGTAGTCTTTATTTAACAAAGTATCTCAGCCTGGATCCATCATCCCAAAGGGAATGCTTACTCATTTAAACTCTAGGTCGAGGTCTAAAATAGGCCAGCACTAGCCATCCCATTCCACATCTCCTACTCCAGGATTGGTGAATGTCATTGTTTATTATTAGGCCAAACCATTTCCTGCCTTTCTCCACTACAAGCACATTGTCCAGCGATAGATAGGAGGCAGGGAAGAGAGGGACAGAGAGAGGCAGAGAGAGAGACTTTAAAAATGTGTTTGTGTCTAGGGTACATAATACACAAGCACTTGCATCTGTAAAAGGTTTCAATCGATCTGGCTGATCTTATTAGCTGGTGACTGGCACATCAAACACAGGCATAGCCTCTGCAAGAACACTCTAGCAGTCACCCAATCAGGTGGGAGAAAACAGCAGTCCCTCCACGCTGTCCTTCCCACCCTCAGAGACCTCTGAAAGGCTTCAGTTACATTATCACATAATCTAGAAGGTGAAGGTTCCCATACTGCAACAGTACAGACCATAGGTACAGACACACAAAAATGCACATACACACAGTGGTAATTAAGATCAGTTACCATGGAGATGGGATAATTGAAGAAGCCATTCAAATGGATTGATCGTGTGTGAGTATGGCTTTGCAATCCAGTATCTATGACCGTTAGTCTTTCTCAATATAAGGGGGAAGAGGCAGAGCAGCACTGATCACCTTGTCAAGAAAACACAACACCATCAACTGTTGAATTATCTCCTTCAAGAACTAAACAGCCAGAGATGCCTTACAGTGGAATTAAGTTCATCAACATCAAGATGTCATCATGATGTCTTTTGGGAAACCGAATTGAAAAACTTTGAGTCAAGTGACAAATGTGTTGTGAGTTTTTATGCTGTTTTATGGTGAAAGCTATCATTGTCTAGCAGTTTCAAAACGCCTACGAGCTAATAGTCACACATCATTTAAGCTGTAGTATTAGTATTTATATACTGAATGCTATTTACTTCTAATATGAGACATAATTCCCATTATGAGAGCATCATTACACCGCTATTTAAAGCTTGTAAATAGTGAGACAAATGCTAAGCAGCTCCTGTCATCTAAAAACAAATGCTTAGAGCACACACAAAAACAAGAAAAGCTTCTGACTTTGAACTGAATCTGAACACAACATCTCCACCTCCATTAAAGTCTAGTCGAGTGATGCTCTTAAAACCATATTGATCCGTTATTAAGGAGGATGATAATGTCTTCCTCTGCAGCGCTGTGGCGATCGGTCAGGCAATGTGAGACTGACGTTAAGGTATCTGCAGTCAGTATGATTCTTGACGTGTGGCTGTCATATCGAGCCAATCAGGCTGTGGTTTGTAGAGTGACGCCAATCAGGTTGTTGGTTGTCGTCCCAGTTGTCAGTAAACACAAAGTGACCACTGAATGTTGTTGAAACACTGGCAACAACAGTATATGGGAATGGTCTGGATATCTTGAAGTAAAAAAGGTTAAACAAAGATGTGCCTTCAGCCAGTTAGAATAGAATAGAATGCCTTTATTGTCATTATACACAAGTGCAGTACTTGTGCAACAAGATTTAAGCAACCCTCTTTACAGTGTCAACAAAAAATACAAAAGTATAAAAATATAAAATGTAAGTAGTGCAGAAAAAAAAAGGGAGGGGGAATGTGGTGCACAGTCTTGAGTGCAACTATATACACATATAAAGTAGTAGAAAGATAGAGGGTTTGTATACACATTATGCAAAAATATAGTTTGGTGTATCAAACGTCCTGAGTATTAAATATTGCACATTAATGAGATTAAGTGATTGAGTATTAAATATTGCACGGTAATGAAATTAAATGGTTAAGTATAATAATAAATAAATATTCCACTGTAATGAGATTGAAATTGCACAGAATTCCTGTGTCCTTTTAGGTATTATATATTTTTTATATTTTATATATTGCACAGTAGGTGGGAGAAGAAAGTCCGGGGGCCGCGGGTAGGCTGTGAAGTGAAGTCAGTGCATGTGTGAGTTCAGAGTGGTTATGGCTTCAAACCACGACTGGAAGAACTAATCCCTTCCATAACCGGACACCAGTCTAGTGAGTACACAAAGACTATGAAATGATTGAAGGGATCACAACAAATGCTAAATAAAAAGTGCTTTGACTGTGAGCATCAATACTCTAAAACAACAGCTGCACGTTATATTTTGTTCCTTACCTAATATGATAAAACAACAAAATGGAGGAAGACCAAAAAGTAATTACTTATTTTATAGCTAAAGACATGCCTCTGAGCTCAATGGACAAAAAAAGTGCTAGACTCTGAACACAAACTAACAGTCCAGAACCAATAGTACTCAATTATTGTATTATTGGGTATGAATAGTTAATAGTGCATACAAAATAGTCATTTATTTAATACATTAAAGTCAAGTGTAAAGTTTACGTTCAGGTAAAATGGATTTAAGAGTTAAATGTTTAATCAATCAGTTTTTAGTCTTTTGTCCTGTTGGCATTTAGTTTTGTATGAAAATATTTGATGAAAGCAGCATTATTAAACTCTATATGTTAACAAGAAAAACAAAAGACAGAAAGAAAGCAACACTGTTCATACCTTTGGAATTCCCGGTCGATCAAGCCAGTCAGCATAAATAGCACCGAGGGTGAGGCCTTTTCTGGAACACAATGGCACAAGTGTTAGTATTTTTCCTATTATTATAGCAATGACTGTTCATGCCCAAGACACCCAAAGAAAACATGGCTCTGGGAAAATATTGTTGGGGTCATGGTGGATTTGAGGTTTAGGCCAACACCTTAAACAAAAAGAGGGGCACACCCACTTCCCTATACAAGGATAAGCAAACATGCATGCACAGACAATAAATTGGGTTTATTTGTATGCATGTATAGCAAGCAAGTATGTGTGAGTGTGGCTGAGGAGAGGCTGATAGGGGATGGTTTGCACATGAAAATGGTCATATACCATTTACTGCAAACAAACACAGTGACAGAACTGGCTGGCAAAGACAAATGTGTACGCAAACAAACATTCCACAAGCAGCCCGGAGTGTGTATGCAATGTGTAAAGTATACAAAGTACACAACAAGTCGAAAAGTAACTACACAGCATCATCAATCCTGCCCTGTGCTTAAGGGAAAATTCCACACATGGCTGGTCTGAAGCTATTACTGTGTATTAATCTGTGATGTTCAGCGCATTAAAAAGGGGTTGTTTTGTAATAAAATAATTAAATTTACATTTTTATATTCCCATTTTCTCTCAGTTATGCTCTTCTAACTGATGCTCATTTGCAAAAAAAAATATTTTTAAAAAGGAACTTGGTCCAATCAGAAAGTGCAGATAAGGAAATCTCAAGTAAACACATAATTGCGTCTTTTTTTCTCCCTACAATCATGCTTAAATGAATTAATAAGTCAAGCTGTTGGCATGTGGAGTCCAACAATAGAGAGTATATAAAGACACCTGCCACATCAACAGCGAGACACCATAAGGTAGGATTACATGGTATTATGTGAGCATAGTTTCCTTGTGTGGCAAACAAAAGGTTAATACAGTTAATTCACCATATGACATATCAAATACTGTTTCATAATAGGACTGGATAGAAATAAGCCTTATGTCTCAAGACGTGTATCTACTAGTTTTTTCATGTTGAGCTTGGCATCTTTATTATCTTATCGGTTAGTTGCCTTAATGGTGATAGATTAGAAAGAGTGACAGGGATGCTTGGAAAACAGTAGTTTCTAATTAGCACACATCAATGAGGGAATTACTTTTTAAACGTGGGTTTATAGTATTTATGTCTAGTCTTATAAATATGATGTTCCCCATTTAGTCTGGGGAATGGGAAGGATACATGACCCTGCACTCTGCACAAAGAGCAGCCATGACCCTCAACTGTGAGTGTCTATTCTCGTCCTGAACCTTCGAGCGGGTTGTTTACTGAAAGAGGCATCAGATCCAAATATTGACCGTCCCCAACTCCCCCTGTTTAATTTAATCAATCTCAATTCAGAGCCGACAAAAAAAGTGCTGAGGAAAAGAGGGGTTAGAAAAGAAGAAGGTTGGGGGAAAACAAAGTGAACGACAGACAGGGAGAAAGAGAGGGACAGAGATAGGCATAGAGAAGAGGTTAATGAGGCAATCAGGAGAAATAGAGAACTGAATGATTAAGCGAGCGCAGAGAGAGAAAATTAGAGGGGAGGAAAGCAGGAGGAGCAGTTATCCTTTCACACTTCAATTAATATGAAAGTGGATGAGACTGCTCTTTTAACAGGATTGGTTTTGGGAGCTTTTTGCTGGTCAGGTTTCCACAGCAGGACTAAGAACAGAAGCCAAATCAACACATGCTTATATATTTGAAAATAAATCTACTAACAGGTCCAATCTGTTAAAAAGTTGGTTAAGTTAAAAGAAAAACATTAATGAATAACATATCTTTAATCCTGAATTGGAAACCAGTCTACCGATACTTGGTTTTAATGCATCTAGACATTTTTGTCATTACTCATGAATTACACTATAAGCATTATTCATAGCCACTTACATACCTCTCCATGCTGGGAAAGGTAATCAGCAGCATTTGTAGGAAATCCTGTCCAAAAAAAAAATCAGAAATGGAGGCATTCAGGGAGGTGTGGGAGGGAGAAAAAAGAAAGAAAGAGAAAGCCATTCCTGATCTTAAGTCAGGAGTGCAAGGTTAAACAGTGTTTATGTTACATCCATTATTTAGTGCGAAGACTCAGCCTGCCACTGAAGAAACAGGAGCCAGGTGGAACACATCACACACACACACACACACACACACACACACACACACACACACACACACACACACACACACACACACACACACACACACACACACACACACACACACACACACACACACACACACACACACACACACACACACACACACACACACACACACACACACACACACACACACACACACACACACACACACACACACAGACTTCCAGGTGTGATCACTCAGCTTCATGGGCCCCAGTAGAGTAAACATATGTGGCTGAGCTGTACGGCCATCACTTTGAAATGCTGCTGGAGCAACTGTTGTAACACAGTGGCGATCAAGCTTACGTCACTCTCTAATTAATTTATGGAAATAACACTGTGCCTCATATTAAAAACAGTTCAAATCTGCGCTCAGATTTGATTAGCAGCCTCTCAAGTAGCTGAAAGTCATCGAAATTCTCCATCAACTTAATCAAGTTTCCTTTACCACAGCCTCACCTGAGACAAAATGAGTTGCCCGTGGTATTTCTCTACAAATAATCTGAAGAAATCGATGAATTGTTGCTCTCCCACTTGACTGGCCAAGAACCTTAGGAGGAAGTAACCCTGGACAAATAAGACAAAGACAACAAAACATAATTCTTTAAATACAATACAAAGACACATTGAACGCATTATGTGGGCAGTTCCAGCAAGTCTAACAAAGATTGGGCCACCTAAAAGGACATATACTGTATATGATTTTTCAGAATAGTTTGATTTGTTCTATTGTTTTTCCTTTTTTTTTTTTTCTACCTCCACCCATTTCCCCCCCATCTTTCCCATGTTTATCTCACCTTGAGGTAATGGACTTGCATGAAGGTCTTGTCAGGGTTGAGGGCATGTTTTACCATGGAGGAGCCAGACTCACTCACCTGACCAGTGTTCTCCATGTTAGGTCTGCAGAAGGACAAATAGAGCAGAGAAAAAAAAAAAGCACAGAAAGATAAGACCGGTAAATGGGCATATACAGACAAAGATGTTGAACACCCATAATAAACAGGAAGGTGCACACAAAACGACACAAGCATATAAACAGAACAGGATGAAGTTAGAAAGCCTAGGCACAGAGTTTTTATTTCATCCCCACTCCATTTTAGTTGCAGAAAAACCACAATTTCTACAGAGCAAGACTACACCGTCAGCAACACTAAATCCAGCCACTCAGACGCTCCTCTCAATGGCGAACACATTGCCAAGTTGCCATACTTTGCCAGAGGCAGACTGGAAATCAAGCTGCAGATTTATAATAGCATGCTATACTGTTTATATGACCTCACAGTGCTGCGCTCGGACTTTACTGCCCGTGACTTACTGAGCGAACATATAACACTTACACAAAAAAGCACCTCCGTCTACAGGCAAGAAAAGAGGCATGCTCTAGGTTTCGCATTCGCACACAGATACAAATCATCCCTTCAACCTCCATAAACACACATAAAACCAATAAAAGCTAGACAAACACAGCGCTGACGTCGGATGCTGTGCAATGATAGTTTCAGTTAGGAGGTATTGATCAGGCTGAGCAGATTAACTCAGTGTGCCAATAGGAAGGCCTTGAAGGATCGCCCTCCTGCCAAGTCGATACGCCAGACGCCTGGCACACCAATCAATACACCCTTCATCACTGGCTAGCACTTTTCCCGCTTCATGACAGGACCAGACTCACACATACACACAGATGAACAGGGAGACCAACAACACACATTTAAAATCGTATTAACACTGATTCATGTCAAATATTTGATTTATTTGAGGCTTTGTCCAGGCATGCTAAACAGGGACAAGAAAAATAGGAAGTAGATTAGGTAGAAGACAAGGAGGAGGAGGTGGTGTGGGAGAAAATGAGGACAAAAATGTTTTGTTTGCTCAGAGGACTGAGAAAGAAAGTCGTCAACTTCCTGGAATTTCTAAATTTGACTGGACAGGAATAGAAACTCTTTTATCATGCAAAGGAGGCGTGTTCCTCCTTGACAACATGTGCACATGTCATGTAAATGTTATGTGTAAGATGAAATCCCCAACACCAATGACCTGATTTGGGAAAATCAATTTTGGAAAGATCTTAGTAATGATGCTCAGTGTCTGTACATTAAAAGCTGCCTGTCCACACAGTCCATTATATTTGTAAAACATGGGAAAGACCTGCATTGTAAAATACATAATTTGTTGAAAAATGGCTTTTTTTTCCTCATTCTTCATGTTTCATGGCCACATCTCGCTTTTTAAATCATGGAGTTTTTTTTTTTTTAACTTGCTCTCTGTCCAGTCTCCTGCCCGTAGTGTCCACGTCTGTCTGTTACTACTGATAAGATGAAATGGACTTTTTGACACAGCAGGACAGGCTGTGTCCCTGGGAAATCTATGTGTGTGTGTGTGTGTGTGTGTGTGTGTGTGTGTGTGTGTGTGTGTGTGTGTGTCAGAAAAGTACAGAGAGAAAGAGGGACTAGAGCTAGAGACAAAAACAATGACAGAAAGTAGAATGTATTTCATTTCCAGAAGTGAAAATATGGTGGTTTCCTGCGTCAGAGATACCGAGAGCACAGCGTGGAGAGGAAAAATGTTGATCCATCAGCCGTATTAGACAAAGGAACTCCACCCTTCCCACTGTCCAGACCAGGGATATATGGATGTGTAAATCTCTGTCTTTCGCAGTCTCTCTTTGTCAGAGATGATTTACTACAGCTTTAAGAGGAATCGCTGCTCGCTGCCTTGGAGAATCACACAATAGCTCAATGTATTGCAGAATAAACGGTGCTCTTATCTGACTCGTAGTCCATGTGTGCAAGAGAGAGGATGTTTGTCTCTTTGTGTGTGTGTGTGTGTGTGTAGCCGTGCATACACCTGGGTGTGTCTGAGATTGAGAGAAAGAGCGGGAGGAAATCAGGAGCTATTACTGACAGAACTTAATGTAAAACACACACACACACACACACACACACACACACACACACACACACACACACACACACACACACACACACACACACACACACACACACACACACACACACACACACACACACACACACACACACACACACACACACACACACACACACACACACACACACACACACACACACACACACACACACACACACACACACACACACAGGTTTATAGCTCCGCGAGCCATTTCCTGACAAATTACACTGGGTTGACTGTGGAAAACGGATAAGGTAGAGCAGTGCTCCCAGCAGCCCAGTGAATCAGCAGGGAGAATGGCGTCTGGCCCAGGCTGCCCTAAATATAACTCATCTGAAATGGACTGATAAACACTGGCCACTGGGGCCCCTGCTGGATCAGGGGGTGTCGATTGTGACCCACTGAACACAATCTGCCATTATCCTTCATGTGTGTGTTTGTGTGTATATCCCTCTGTACATCCCACTGCACTTCCTTTCCCTTCACCAGATCCTCTCTGGCATTTCTCTGTGCTTTGTGACAACCAGTTTTGTGTTTATTCATCATACGTTTCCTCACGATTGTAATGCTAAGCAGTGGAGCCACACCAGGACTTGGACATACAGGCAGTCTAGCACACATCAAAAAGTAGCATGGCCTGTTCCCAACTTTGGAGTAAACCAAGACCTTAGTTACATTGCCACATACACAGCAAAGACCCTCCTTGAACTGAATGGGGTTACAATCTCCAGCCTTCTCATATACTATGAGATGTGGTTAAACGCTAGTAATTGAACCTGAAGTTAAGATTTTTGTCACATAATGTTCACAAGGTCAAGAATCATCTTCTTGGAGCCCCTTGGAAGCCTAGTAGTTACAGTGCATGCCATATAACCGCATCCACTATAACGTCCAGGGTTTGATTCCAGCCTTGGGATCGTTGTTGCATGTCGTACACCTCTCGCTCTCTATCCATCATTTATGCATTGTTCTCTGACAAATAAAGGTGAAAAGCCACAAAAAAAAGACTTCTTTGTTTAAATTAAGTTACGGTTAAGCATTGCGTCAGACAAAAATTTAAATTACAGATTTTTGTAACGTTATTTTTCGGGTCTGTAATTTAGTAGTAATTTCTTGTCTATTGTCCTGAGGGGGTTTCTGAAAAAAAAATGTAAATGAGTACTAAACATAGGGGAAATAGGAATTTGCTTAAAAAGAACTGCTCTGTTTGAATCCAAGTAAATATTCAGTAATTTTTCATTTAGTATTGGCAACTTCATTCTTCATATTTGTATAATTTTATGCTTGCCTGGAGGCAAATTTCACATGTTTGCATTTTCAGCTGACCTGCTGTGCACTGAAAGACTCTCTAGGTATACACAGCAATGAAGTGGATATAATTGAACACAGACTCTATTTTGCCTATAGTTAGTACCACATTACAGAGTTATTTCCATGAATTTTCATTATTCAGACATTACAAACCCATAAGAAAAAGGGTTACCCATGCAAGGGGCATATTGAAGCTCTAAGAATTGTCATTGCATTAGTACTGTACAGTACCTGACTCTCAGAATGTATGCATTCAGTCATTAAGATAAGATAATGGGCCCTATCTTGCACCCGGTGCAGCGCGGCACCTGCACCGACCTAAGTGTCTTTGCTATTTTAAGACCGACACAGTTGTTAATTTCCCGTTTTGCGCCCACGTAATTTAAATAGCCAATGCACCTTCGCCCATCTTTGCGCCCATGGGCGTGGTGGTCTTACAGGGAGGTGTGTTTAGCTGTGTTCAGCTTGGCGTATTGCTATCTTGAGGAAGCGGGAAGTAATCACGCCATTGACCAACAAAACCTGGTCTAAAGTCAATAGTGCAACATTTGTTACTTTGACAACGCATTAGTAAAATGTGCCTAGGCTCGTGCATATTGCGCACACTATGCTTGTTACACACACACATGGAAGCGCAGCAACACACACACATGCAAAAGATTAATAATAAAAATATTATGTTGCAAATCCGACATAATAGCAATGCACCAAGGTACAAATGTGCCTGGCTGTTTAAAGGAATGAGAGATAACACTCTGATTGGTTTATGTCATGTTACACCCAAAACACACCTATGAATTAAGGAAGACACTAAGTACAACCCTTTTGAACCACGAGCCCGATGCATAGAGCCTTTTTTTCGTCGTCAAACTAGCAAAAGTGGATTTGGACATGCCCCTAAACGAACCTGTGCCATTTGCTTCATGCCGTGCGCTTAGATCTTTAAAATAGGGCTCAATGTGTGAGCAGGGTTCCTTTATACCTCAACATGCTTTGCCTTTAAGAGATGTAGGAATTAAGAAATGGCTGCTCTGTGGGTGCCACTGTAGTAATTATTTGTCTTTCCAATACTAATGTGTCTCCATGTTACAAAGTCAGTCTGTGACTGCATGTGCTGATTAAATTTTTCAGATGTCAGTTTTGTGTTGTTGACTTAACCCCGTCAGGCGGAGAGAAACCTAATCCTGATCCTCCTAATCACCCATGTGTCTGCCTCATAGGGGAACACCCTGATAGACTGCTAGACAGACACAGCTCTCAAGTGCATGTTTAACCCTTTCACTCACACACAGCTGCCTGTTTCAAGACAATAATTCATTCTAACATGTTTAAGCCTACCACAACATACCCTAGAAGTTATGAGCATTTCAGTATGGAAAGAGTTCCACATGTCCAAACACAGTCCCCCTTACCCCTTAAGTACTAAACCCATGCGAACGGTCCTTTAAAGTAAAAAATGAGTAAAATCACCATTAATAATATTGAAGTTTTTTTTACTAATAAGTATTTGGATTTTAACCACTGTTAATTTAAATGTTTCTATTGTGTGAGGACAACACATTGTTAGCATAGTGACATAGTTAGAAGTTGGTGCCAAGCAGAGGTGCCATTAAATCGATAAGACATTGATTTGCTGTCTCCTACAAGGATGAATATCAATAGAGCACTATGCTACAAGTGTAATCTCCAGTGAAGAGGCTTTTTTGTTCAAAGGAAGACCTACAATATGAAAGGCACAATGCAAACACATGCGTTCCAAACCTGAAACAGTTAACTCCAGGCTGGGGTTCACACCTAATAATCACCTAATGACATTGTGCTGCCACTCTTGATAAAACAAACAGGGTGTGGGCCCCACATTGTCAGGATCAGATGAAGAGTTTGTGTGTACTTGCAGAGCTTTTCTAATACATGACAGTACACCTGGATATTTTATGTGCAACACCTGCCACACCTGTACCCCTGGAATGCATATACCTTACGCTCATGTGTGTCTGCACACGTACCCTAACTGACGCTTACTTAAAAAGTAGACTATGTATACAATAGAGAATTAGGCAAACACAACTGCAACTTATTTAAACATTTCCCTTTCCTAATGTGTCAAGCACTGATTCAAGAGTAAAATAATTAAGTAGTTACACAGTGAAATGTTGTATCCACCTTACATGTTGAACCTACTATAGGGTGGTTAAGTCAACTAAAAGTGTATAGTACTGTGTTTGGTGTGCTTACTGAAGGTGCTGTTGCACTATTCTTGAAGAGCTACCTGTATTTCCTCTACAGTGGCAACAATGGTATGTTGGTATTAAAACAGATGTTCTTGACCAAAAACCACACACTCACCTGAGAATTTGAAGTGCCTCCTCAGAGTTCTGTAACTCATCAGAGAGTCGTCTCCACCTCAGCAGTGCCTTCAGGTCAGACTGTTCTGCTGTCTCTTGTAAAGAGAGCTGAATGGAGAGATATGCAAAGTTATAAAGATATGAGGGAAAAGGTTATGGCAAAGAAAGTAAAGGAGGGGGACGGGGGATTTTTAAAAATGGTGAATCATCAATTATATCAACAAAGATGAAACTGAACAGAATAAAATGAAAAGTCAAATGCACGCTAACGTGATAAAAGTAGCACTGTCCGCTACCTCGGTCACTGTGTCAATAAATGTTCTGCTTAAATCTATGTCTTCCTAGCCAAGCACATATCATAAAGTTGACATAATAAAAAAGTGCAGACACAAGAAAAACAT
Organism: Percina caprodes; assembly: GCA_013375575.1. NCBI lineage: Eukaryota > Metazoa > Chordata > Actinopteri > Perciformes > Percidae > Percina > Percina caprodes. Next base: position 573,164 of record JABXJD010000277.1, on the reverse strand, counting down.
TTGTGTAACTCTAGAGGGTGTGGGAAAGTAAGTAGGAAGATTAGATCTGTATTCACATCAGCTCTCTGATCACAGCTGAAGTTAGTGTTGCAAGCAAAAGATTCATATCAAAGCTCCGCCCTCGCCCTTTGTCCTGTTATTTATCTATTTTTTTCTGCAAGTATCCTTAATCAACCTTTTTTAAAGGGCGACTTTAGGCAGCAGCAGTGTGAAGTACAACGATCTCTGAGCTGTCAGGAGTTTTTTTAGTGATTGATCTATGATCAACATTTTTTAAATTCTCGGTTTTTTGAGGAGCAGGTGGCAGGTGCACTCTTTCACAACTCTTGTACGGTTCAGCTTAGTCCTGTTATGTTTTAGTAGGTCAGGAGGTTAGGGTTTGACGGTTTATTTTGTGGTTGGCTCAGGAACATCTTTACTCTTGCGTTTTGCCTCTGACCTTTTAGTTTCTTGTTTGCTTTTTTTGCATTGGGACTTGGTGTCTTTATAAACTTTTTCCTTGTGTGCTTATGTATGGTTTTCCTACAGTAATGTAATGGCCAACTCTACTTGGCGTGCATTCCAACCCCAACAGTAACATTTGAAAATCCTGGCACATAAGTTGTGGAAATGGAGGGTTGGAATGTCAACCTGCGTTTCCCTGAGTTGTTTCATTTTACCAATGGCATGAAAGTGCAGGACCATACCATATAGAGTTACATTTAGACAATAAAAAGACATGAACTACATAAAAATCGCAAATATTAATGACTCCTGAGGTTGTTTTTCATTGACAGATTTTGATTTATAATAAGAGCAAGTTTTCTTAGTGGTTAGGGGTAACTTCCTCAAGATGGCCACAGGAAAATGGGCTCTTACACATGGGGGTAACTGGTATCTGAAAGCTAATTTTTCCATTTATTTTTGTCTATCTGGGGTTAAAGCCTAAAAAAGGCCACCTTTAAGTTACATTTAGAAAATGCCTGTAGTAAACTACAACCATCAGGCAGTGATTGTGCTGTACGTACGTGTTGTGCTTGGGCCCAGATAATGTCCTCTAGGTACGTGGCAAAGCCCTCGCTGATCCATTCCTCAGTCCAGTCTCTGGCTCCAATACCTAGGCCGAACCAGGAGTGGGCGATTTCATGGCAGATCCTGGACCCACAAAGAGACAGGCCGTTCTCTCCAGAACCGACACTCCCAGCATTCAACACACTCTGTGATAGGAAAATGATATGGGGGCTGGGGAAGACAAATTACAAAAAATACAGAATGAATGAATGAATGAGATAAAGACAGAATGAATTATAAAAGGGAGTAAAAGAGTAAGAAATAAGTGAACAAGGATTACGAGTTAGAAGACTAAACTTTTTTTCTTTGCATAATCAATGAGGTTTACCCTTGTGTTGTCATCCTGTCAAAATTGAAAATGAACACTTTTGTTGACTTTTTATCAATCTTTCTTACTTTTGTTCCTTTTTTCATGACTTTTGACACTTCTTTTCAATGTTTATTACTTTTGACATTTCCAACACTACATAACACTAACTTATTAATAAGTACTTTAGTTTTACAGTTATTTTTAGAATTTATGGTAATAATAAACCTCATTTATAGGAAATTATACCTAAAGTTTGAGTTAGAAAAGCAGAAATTTGGAATTATTTTGACTAAAATTAAAGGAATGTATGTTGATGGATAATCACAGACTGGAATATGTCAACTTTTACTCAATTCTATTTCAAAACCACTTCAATTTTTTTCTCCAAATGCTATAAAATTGAACAAGACACCCCAAAATTAATGAAAATAGACATTTGTACTTGCCAAAGAGCGTTATGTTCATGTTCATGTTATTTTGAGTAATTACAATTGGGTAGTTAAAAAGAACATCGACATAAGAAAACGGGTCAATTTGACCCGAGGACAACATGAGGGTTACGGAAGTAAGTAAGAGAAAGACAAGAAAATACAGAGGGGATGTCTAGAAGTAACTATGAGCAAAAAGCATATGCTGTACCACCCTTACTGAGGTAATGTTCCACACCTATGATTACAGAAAATTTAGCCTGAACACGCCACGTAAAGTACGATGAATCAACATGTGTGCGTACTAATGACTATGGGAGCCCATCCCTTTCTCCATCTACTACATTATTATAGGTAAAGAGCAGATTTCTCATTAACTGTTCTTGCCAAACTGCCGTGTGCAAACATCAAGCAAGAACATCATGTTCCCTGGATTAAAATTGTTAACCAACAATGGGTAAAACTAAAAAAATACAATATGTTGAGAAGTTATGCCCAACTGTTTGGGTGGTTTAATAGCTCCCACTCCCCTTTCCTTTGTTTCTAAACATGACTTCAAGGCAATCCTACACGTTAGGTTTAACGAGGGTTATTAAATTAAAAGATAATCATAAAACAAATCCATATACGCTTTTAAAATCTTTATGAAGATGAAAACAAAATTGATTAAGAATAAAGCTTGACATATGACTATTTACAAAATTACAAGCATCTGTATTTGTACTTTAATTACTGACTGATTTATTGAGCAATTAGTTAACTGACATTTATTATAATTGTTATAGTATATTTTTTAAGATTATGTGGACCTGAAGAGTATGTGTAAAAAGATAATATATTAACAACATTCACATACTAAAATAAACCCAGAAAAACCTTAAAAGATCTTTTTGTAATGCCAAAAATGACAAGCTATTTCTGCTTTTATAAAGGAATAACATTATCAGCACCTGTGCATGTGTCTTATTTAACAATTCAAAAGCCTCATTATGCTTTTCAGACAATAACAGCAGTTTATCAAAGGCTCTGAGCCAACCACAAATGAAGAGATAATAACAATATCCAATATAATGGTTACCAAATGTTAGTTAATACTATTCTATATAGATAATGGTTTCCTAAAAAAATTTCAAACTGCTGGTAACACTACAGGAAAAGTCAGGGGATCACTAAAGCCGGTTAGATAATTTGTCTGAGAACCATGAATGTCTTCTCCAAAAAGTGAAAAAATCCATCCAATAACCGTTGATATTTTTCAGTCTGGACCAAAGTGGTGGATCGACAGACTGACATTGCCACGCTAACAGCACAGCTTGAGGGATAACTACAGTTCCATTTGCTATCGTATACCATCAAGTAGTTTGAACCGCATTCATTTAATTCATGATATTATCCGTCTGAAACTTTCTTACTGCAGACTCTCAGCTTCACATAGACACAGGAATACAGGACATGTGACTTTTAACCGTGAGACAGCGCTGGTAGAACAGGACCAATAGTGTCAAAGCCATGGCTGAACACATTTCTGAAGCATTCTCTACTTCTGTCTTATGTAACAGACTCTGGATGCAGTGAGAGGGTTAAGGCTGTGCGTGTGGGGCAGGCTATTCTTCAATAGAAGAATGAGTGAGGGGTCACAAAGGTGCTAATGAATGGTCTCTCTCTATCCTGGCCCATATAACACCGGATTGTCTAGAGTTTTTTTTTTTACACTCTCTAGATCTTAAGCGTCCCAGCCACTATTGACCTGACATTGGTGGGAAAATGTTTGCAAACTGGGGGTCTCTACTCAGAGGTATTTTTTTTAAAGGGTCATACCACCCTACTCCTGTGTCAAACATGTTAAAGATGGCTTTACAATACAGGAAAAAGGTCCTTATCTCTGTTTCACTTCAGCTTAGTCAGCTTGTTTTAAGCGTCATCAACATATGTTAACTACATGTAAACATCATGTAGTAATACACCACACGATAAGTCATAAAGAGTGGTTCTACTTCCAACTGCTGAGACACAGTAGCAACAATTACTCCACCTGTTGGATTGACAGTCTACTCCCATAGCCACAAAAAGGCCCCATATTGCTGCTATTGATGAATTATACTAAGCTGTAAAATGAGCTGCTCTCATCAAGGAAAGATTAGCATCCTAAACACCAGATGAGTTATTTTCTTTTCTTGGCTGCCATAACCTAATTATAGTGACAAGTCAAAGGAAAACAGTGAGTAAAGACATAGGTTAGGCCGGGTCTGCCAGACAGTCTATTTTGGAGGAGAACAAAATCGGATGTCTGAGCGGCACAAATACTCTTTATTTCCCTGAGGATTGCTTTTTCGGATAGAAGGCAGGCCATTGCATTCTGTTACTTAGTACATGTCAAAATCATACAAAAGGGTCTTACGGGCATCTCAAATCTAATACCATGTTTTTCCTTTATTATACAAACATAAATCTCTCACTAGAGCTGGGGACACTAGCATTAGCATTATGAGTTTCTTTGTATCCTAATCTTATTCCCCCACAATTGGATAAGCATGCCTTTGTTTTCAGTTCTAGCAGTGCGTTATATGCGTGCGTCTGTATGTGTGAGTGAGTGTGAAACACAAAGACAGCCTTTCAGAGACGGCGCTTGCACATGCTCCTCTGAGGGATGCGGAATCCATCACTACAGTGACAAATAGTGTCATCCCACCATGGTGGGGATGAATAACAACAGCATCTTTCACATTCACTGATTCACTGGCTGACATTAGCTGACATCAGGGACCTGTCAGGGATACATGCATGAAAAAAAAAACTTTCACACTCATATTCATGCATATTTAGCACCTGTACATGTGTATACACCTTTCAACTCCACTATAGGTCTAAATCTGCTGTGGGGATGAATGCATGTCCCTGATTACCAATCAGGGACAAACAATTACCAACAGTTTCTGTGCGGTCTTCAAATACAGTTTTAGACATTAATTTGTAAGCAAATACTGTCTTTATTGCAAAATGTGCTTCCAAATTCTCTGTTTTGCAAATATGCAAATGTGACTCACAAAACTAATAAAGCTGCTGATTACACCAACAATTACAATCAATCAAGCATTAAGTGATAATATGGCAACTCACAGAAACTGTGTAGCTACATTATACTCATGTCAACTTCCACTCCTCTACATCGTTGCATCACACACTTGATGGAACATTTACAAACTGAACATTTTCAGATTTTTTTGTGTGCTAAAAGTTGTATTGATGGTTTTAATCATTATTGATTGTCTTGTTCTACTTATTCAGCTGTTGTTGTTTTGTTGTTTTTAACTTTGAGGGCCCATGGCAATTAAAACACTCGTTATATGTGAACATCTGAGATACCGTTTAGATGTTTATTATTTGATATCCCACCAAAATATTGCACTAAATTATGAGGTTCCAGACTCTACTGGAAGTCCAAAGTTGCCATCCACTTTCAATAATTCCCCTTTTACTTTTTACAGATGGCAAATCTGATTAAGATAATCCATAACAAAAACTCTATTTAAAGATATGTTGCACTTTATATAAATGTAGGATCAAAGACACTCAGAGGTGTTAGAAAAAAAAAAAAAAGACTAATTTGGTCTGGACTTCAATTAGGGTCACTTATGATTTTCTGATGATTGATTGCTGGATGATAAATGATGGGATGTTTGATGTTTGAGTGTCACCTTCAGAGCATGTAAATTAAACCATTAGTTGGTCCTGTGTCTGTTTTCTGTATGCGATCTCTGTTTTTTAATTAAACTGCTACAACAGCTGTGCACCAAATTGTGCTTTGGGTGTAATTCAGATTTACCATTTACTCTTCTATACTTAGTCATGTTTTTCTGAACAAGACATTAAAAAATGGAATACAAATCTGAGATTTATTTGGATGCCTTGGCTGTTAATTATACTTCTTGTTCTTGATTGGCCTTATATGTTTCTTATCTTAGGTCTTAAGAGAAGAGAAAAAAAGGCACCGATACGATTAGCAGGTGAACACCCTAAAAGCAATAGATAAAACTGATCACAATGAGAGGCTGTCTGCATAGAGTAACAGACAAAAGTCTTTAGGTAACCTTTTCTGATGATGATACCCGATTGGTTTTTAACAAACGACATGAAATACTGATTAAAGGCCTCCTGTTCTTTCTCACACGACAACCTCATGACTCTAAGTCACCCAGGGTGACTTGGTTCTGAGTTTCAGAGGTGTGAGCCAGGGCAAGTCTTCAATTTGGTGGGACACAGATTGTAATAGTGTTTCACTTCTCCATCTCTCCATCTATTATTCATCCTTCCATCTATTGTTCCTGGCTGTAGGCCATTTTTTCCCCAGCGGGACACTTCCATGCATAATGCAGCAGGGGCCCTATCATAGTCCTGTTATTGACATCCATAGCCCAGCTACTGTAAGCCCGTAGCTGGGACACCAGTAAAACAGCCCCATGAGAAAGAGGGACGAGGAAAAAGATGAGAGATGAGCGTGCAATGTATGTGTAAATGAGAGCGTCAGAAACAAAGTAAAGAAGAGATAAAATTCAACAAATATGAGAACAGAGACAAAAAAGGAAAGAAAGGGAATTAAAAAATGAATTGATAGATATTTACCGAGAGATCCTAACCCTGTATGATGAGTTTTGCGTTTTCGGTGCAGTATCAACTCCCTGGTGTGAGAACTGTTGAACTGCTCAACAAGTGTGACACATATGCCTTTACAGCATCGCTGGTGAAATTGTACACACTGATTGCATGTTTCTGTATGGTATGCAGTTATGGGCACACTTTTAAGACACAGTGACAGACAGGTTATGAGATGGACAAAAGCCATACAAAACATAACAACCACACAAACTACAACTTTGTCTATTATTTTCTGTTAAAGCATAGGTTGTTGAGGTGGCCTTTCCTAATGTCAGCTTACGGGAAGGAGCTTTGTCTTGTTTTCTTCCCTCTCTGACCGAGTCTGTGGGCTATTTCAGACACAGGAGCCCATTTGACCAAACTCCTAACAGCCTTCGTTTTTTTTTTAACGAGTCTGACTTCAAATGTCTGGCATTCCAGGCTGGCTGCAGATCAGCTCTTTGTTCCGAGACGGGGCCCCACAGGGCCAGGCCAAATGCCACTCCATGTAGGGCCTGATCACATGAACGGGGGCCAGGCCGGGGCCCCCGGAGAGCCGCCCCACCCACATACACTACATTGCATCAGAGCCTGAAAATAAATAGTAGAAACAATATCAGAGGTCATCAGCAACAAGCAGGCAACTCTGCTGCTCGAGTCTGGAGAAAATGAGTCTTTGTAGTGTTGACCCATAAGACATGAAAGTGACAGGTTTTAAGGTCAGACTGTATTTATTGTTGTTGTCAAGTGCTCAATCTTAAAAGTCCATTCATGCATACATACATAGGTAGCTGGCTCTAAGCAGGTCAAGTTTGTATCACATGAACAGAATCCATGTGGGCCATAGCCTGATGAGGTCAAGAATTACTTTGTAGACACTCAGACATATAGTTTATGAAGATTCAATAATTGTACAAGGTGCAATCAAAACAGAGCAACCATATACAACACAGCAGAGCATCATAGGCACAGACATGCATTCACACACACACACACACACACACACACACACACACACACACACACACACACACACACACACACACACACACACACACATTCAGCAAATCTATTTTGAATCCCTATCAGCTGGGAAGCGATGTCTGATCCATCTGATCTCTTAACAGTAAAACAATCCACAGTGCAGTTTGCTCTGTGTTTAGTATGGAGTCCAAAAACGTATGTCACCCCAGAGGAATGTTCTTGAGTGTGTGTGTGTGTGTGTGTAGAATGATGGAGGATATATTTATAACACTATGGAGACCTATTTTTCTATAACGATGGTCTCTCTTGCTGTGGTTGACTTTGGCCATATCGCCGACATATTGGAGACCAAACAAGAAATCCATGTTAATGGCACCACAGTAAACACGGACTCCTCCAAGAGGAAGAAGTAGGAATCTCCATTTGTACTAACCCAACGACACAAAATATCACAATGAAAGTCCCATATCAAATGTTTCACAGTCCTACACTATCTTAATACAATAATACAAAGGCATCCACAATGTTTCAATGAGCGCTAATGCAGTGCAGTATGACTTCATCTGGCTACAACAAGCCTCTGTCGATCAGCCTAAGGGAGGTGTCGACATGACATTTATGTGACATAACCCACAATCCTGTATCAGTGCAGCTATTTGCATGCAAACTCCATCACTCATCACACAGCACTCAGAACCCTCTTCTGGCTTCCACTACCGCCTCAATGAAAAAGACAGGACCAATCTATTTCACAGGATTATAATATGAGTCATTTTCTTGCCTGTAGGGTAATAAATAGACTAATTCTTTTCTCTGTTATGTAACGTGAGAGAATGAGACAGTGAGGAGACGGAAAGTGAGACCACTCAGAACTGCGAGGCTATATAAGAAGTGTTTGACAGAATGGAAAGACGGATGAAGGCAAGATCGAAGTTAAATTAGCCAGTGAGCAGAGCTGTCTCCAATACAGAGGTTTCAGGCTGCCACCTGGCTGGGCTGCCTGCCTGTCAGACAAAAACGTGCAGCTGATAAATACAGCATGGGTTGAAGGAGTTTAATGTAAGTACTATTGCAACAACACACTTAAACAATACCACAATAGATAATTACTAGGGAAAAAAAAATTCTGTACAAGAACAAACAGGTATTAACACGAGGAGGAATGCAGCCCACACAATGTGACTGTAAAGTAGAATGCTTCAAAGATAAGACGGCAATATTCTTTTTTTTCTTATGATAACAAAGATCATGAAAATGACACAAATTTAAACACCATGGTGAAACCGACATCATTAGGATTAAGTGTCTAGTTGTGCCAATGTAGCAGATTTTGAAATGTTTAATAGGATAAATAAAAAACTTCTGATGTGCTGGTGGCACGATAGAAACTTTTAGGGGATCAAAAAAGTAACTGAATGTCCATTAATGTCTGTATTAGTGGACTGACCACCCAACATACAGAATGACAGACACTGCCATCCATAGAGCCATGCAGCTAGTGTGGCTAAAAAGTAAATGGTAGACTAGCATGGAGCACAGTTCTCTCCCCAAGGCTAAAAGCAAACCCAGACATCGGAAGCATTACCACCGAGCATTTCACAGCACTTTGTTTCAAATATCTCATTTTGGCCGGTTCAGCGCAGAGGTCCCACAGACATTAAGCCGTCTGGCTTTGCACAGACAAATGAAATTACCCCCAGCCTTTAGGTTCCACGATCACACACACGCCCCAGGTTGCACACCAAAAGAAGAAGAAGCAGCAGCAGCAGCAGCAGCAGCAGCAGCAGCGTCCCCTACACCATACAATAGACCCATCCATCACTCCAGGGAATGGGTCCTGTGGACTCATCCATTAGTTAGTAGAATGGGTGTGCAGTGACAAGCCTGTCTTGCCACAGCATCTAATCCAGAGTTATGGCATAGTGTGTCTATGTTACTGTTAAATGTAGTACTATATGCCAGCTGTTGCCAGCAGGTTCCCATCTGAGGGCAATTCAAAGCAACACTCACCAACAACTGATGACAATGGAAGCATATACATATGGCACCTGGGAAAAAACAGCACGTGCGACAATGGGTGTAATTTTGAGCAATGCAGCACATACATCTGGACATAAATACGAAAATCAAAAACTAGCATGAATCAAATGTTTTCTGATAATTCCTGAGGAGAAATACTCAAGGTAGAGTATAACTCTGTCCTGTCAAGCTGTGGAAAAGTTAAAGATGGCTCCTTCAGTTGTGAGAAGGTACTATAGGAGAGCAGGTAAACCTATACTGCAGATAGAGAAGGGAAGTTGAGAGGCCCAAGATAACTAGAAAGGAATGTTCCTGTAATAACAAAACACTCACTAAACTGGACCCTGCTATCTTCATTAAGAGCACAGAGGAAGGTCTGACCAAGAAAAAGGGACGAGGAAGCAAGAAGAGATGTATAGAGAAGGCCAAAGCTTGTGGGGTTTGAAGCTGTCTTGTGTGTGATCAGCAGGAGGCAAGCAGAGGAACAAGGGGAACTGTAGAGAAAAAGAAATAAGCTAGCTCACCTAAAAATCTTAACTACTTGCAATCACTTTAAAAGTGTGCACGGGACACTCCCTCTCCTTCTGTCCAGGTGCAGGCATGCAGACATGCCTTTTCAACTCGCCAGGCTCTTTTGTGTGGCTACAGAAGAGAGGGAGCTCCACTCAACGTAGGAAGAAAGAAACACCTCATCCTTGACTTTTTGATTAACAGCTATCTCCCGTGCCAAAAACTTCGACCCCCCCACATCCCCCCCACCCCGCCCTGAACTGCCTCCTGAAAGAGCAGGTTTGTGTCGCACACTTCTAGGGTTACTGCACAGATCAAACTGTAGAGGAGAGCAGAAAGGCAAGAAATCCACTGAGAGATCAGATGGAAGAGGGAAGGACAAGCAGTGGGAGGACTGGGATGAAATGGAGTAAGGAGGAACAGAGAAAAAGAGGACGAAATAGGTCAATAAGGAGGCAGGAGGTGCAATTCAGTAAGTGATGGGAAATCATGGCTAATGAGGCGAAAGAGTGACTAATGTTATAAACTGGGGCAGGTTAAGATTAACATTTAATCTTTTTAATTTGCATTTTGTGGTCTGCTGTTATATTTCAGCAACCCCCAATGCCTTTCCTCCAAGTGAATGATCTTTCCTTAATCTGCATCTTTTAATGCTGTTGGTTGTGCAAGACTCATTCCATTATTATACCACTTTGAAAAGTATGCACGTTTTTATACTTATTTCCTCAATTCCAAGGAACAATCAGTGTCCAGTCATTTTGGTATGCCATGAAAAACTTAAGAAATACTAATCCATTAAGGTTAGAGTGTCATTGCAAATTAAGATATTAATGCAGTGGTTAAGAGTTGAGTCTGCTGCCATCAAATTCATTTGCTTTGTTTTTAGAAAAACAAGCTGATAAGACTAACAATTAGCATACCGTACATGTAGGTTGCAAAGACTATAATGTGAATTTGGTTGGTTTCTTGCATTAAAAAAGTCGCTGTTTGGAAGCACGTTTGAAATAAATACACTAGCAGCTGCATTACTATATAGGAATAATGTAATGTCACAACAATTTCTACCATACGGAAATTAATAAAACCCAATACCTCAAAAAACTTGTGTATGATTTGGGAAATGGTCGGCAGTAATGAGAATTTATTGGGGTATAACATGCAAAAACTGGTCTGGTCCTATTAAAGTTGAAAAAGAACTCAGGTGGTACACTAAAGAGCGCCACGGCAATGGGGGATTATCCTGCAGGGTACTAACCCCCCCCCGCGGGCACTCCAGCTCCCAACAGGGACCAATGGCCAATGTAACTTCCTGCTCGCCCATAAACAAACAATGCAGTCAACTGAAGTCAGGCTGAAAATTCTCCAGTGCCACTTAGAGAGGTCAAGAGGTATACACCAGTCATAACTTTTACCTAGTGCCTGTGACAGTTATATGGCAGCCTAGTTTGACTGTGCTGAAAAAGGAACAAGCAGTTTAACTACTTGATCCTTTTTCTCCCCATTTCTTCAGGCAGCCACCCCCGAGGGGAGAACTGCATAAAAGGAATTAAACAAAACAGGAGAATGAGAAATGTAATGCAAGGGAAACTTATGTGTATAGTTGGAGGAAACTCTTTTGGCAATAAATGTGTTTGAAAGAAGTCTGTGCAATGCGTTTGTGTTATTCTAATCTAAAAAAACAACATCGATAACGAAGGAAGCTGGTAATAAAAGTGCTATGAGACGTGTTGAGAGACAGATATTTTCAAGCACGTATGAGTGTGGGTTTATCCGAGGCCGCCATCAAAGGGTGCTGGGCGGACCTTTCTTTCCTTATCACAAAAAAAAAATCAACAACTAAGGATTACGTAGTAATCTGGCTCTATTGCAGCTAAAACATAAGGATAAGCCATTTAAAATATGTTAAATTGTGTTAATTTCCCCACCAGAGAAAAACAACAGACAACAGGCAATGACAAATGATCTGTTTGGCATTCCTCTAACGTCATGCCATCCCTCTAAATACACATCCTTACGCCCTTATTTGAACAATGCAAGCATTCATACAAACAAGCACAGGAATCTGTCTGTCTACAGTGAAGCAAAACAAAACCCAGATCTCCCGCACAAGTAAAAGGCCTGTTTCAACCCTTGTGTCATTTCTCGACAGGGAAAGCACGGCTCTCTCAGGGACGTCAGACATGTCTTCATTTGTGCACGCTGCAAACACAGTGATCTCTGATTATTCTTACAAGTCCAGCCAGACCTCTGGGACACACAGACCTCAGCTTCAAAGCACGGAGAGGAAATGCTGTGCCCTTCCTGTCACTCCCAGTCTGAACCAAATGACGTGGTTGAGATGTGATGAGGAGATTACACATCCAAATTTTAAAAAAAAGAGAAAAAAGCATAGAAGCTAAGGCACATACAAACAAAAAAACAAATGTTCAAATGCACATATAGTAGAAAACACACTAATTACTAATGTCCGAAAACAGTGGGAGGTCTGCAGATTCATTATATTAAAGAGCTTTTGTTTACAACATTCCCATGTCCCATCACTCAGGACAATGAGTTTTTTTATGCAGACTGGAAACAGAAGTAACTTTAAGGGATTCCCCAACTGTGCTCACTGGCGGCAACTCTTTCATACTGTGTTTTGTTTCTGCTCAGACACCTCTTCATCCCTCATCCATCCTCCTCTATCAATGTTTAACCCTACTGTATTTGTCTTCTGCTCTCTTATCCGTTTATTACGTCTTAAAGGTTTTACTAAGACCGTGGGTGGAGGACACACAGCAGTGCTTCTACATTCCACTCCCTCAGCCTTTCTTGTCATAGGAACAGAAAAAAAAAAACACAGAAGGATAACATGAAAGTGTACAGACAAAAAGAAAGAGAAGATTTTTTTTGGCATATCCTGTACGTGTTGCAGGCTAATATGCATCGGATGATAACTTGGACTGCTAAAGAACTCTTGGAGCCAAAGTAGAACACAATAAATATGTTAAAATATAAGAGATTTATGCTCTCATTGTTTTTTAAACTAAAATTGGTTATGGGAAATCCTATGTACAGCTGACATGGCTTCATCCTCTGGAAGTTGCATGTGCATGTGTGCGTGTGTGCGTTGGTGAATCAGAAAGCCGTGTGGGTGCATTGTACGCGGCACAGCCCTTGAATGCAGACCTGCCCTTACTTGACTCCTAAATCTTCGGTTTCCTGCCCTCCCGCTCCGTATCGCAGAATAAAAACTTTATTGCCACTGTGAACCCTCCCTTCTGTGTATCAGACTACAACGGCTTTGTGCCTTCTTGCCACAGCTCCCTGTCCTATAGCCCCTCCACTCCTGCTGTTTCCACTGGGGCACTGCACATAAATTGTGCTTGGCTTGGTCCCAAGCACTGGGGCCCACATACCTCCCAATCTCTAGATTAAATAGCGCCAGTCTCTGAAGTCCTTCCAGGGGCTAATGGCTTTTGTTGCTGGGAATAATCCACACATCCTCTCCCACATCCTGGGGGTCCGCAGGCCTGTCGTGAACCTTGCCTTTACCCTCTTCATCTCTCTCTCATCTCCATCTCAATCTACGCTTCCATTTTGGTTGACCTCTCTGTTTCCTATGGCACAACCCTGTGGTTAAATGGGGAGGCATGCAGGACCAAACCACCCGCACTGAGGGGAGGATGCAGTGAGTTGACACTGGGTAGAGACCCATGCAGAGTTTTATAGGGAGTCAGTGCAGGTGCTGTCTGAAGCTTAATGAAGGCGCTTAATCTCTTCTCTGTCATCTGCAGCTAACTGGGGTCTAAGCAGCTAGGCCGAGAGGGATAAGTGTCTGGGTGCTAGCCTCATAAGGAAAAGAAAACATCCATCAAACAACAGCCACAGCAGAACAGCCTCTGTGTTAGCACTTGATGTCCGTTCAAAATAAATACAGCAGAGAGACAGATTTTCACAAGATGAGGGGAAAGATTTTCCGTAGATCAAAGAGCACTCTGTATTGTGGGTAAAGTAGTCCAAATAAGTAGGCAAAGTTGAGAACTAGGTCCAGAGAGTGTCCGTTCTGTCGCCCTCTGTCCTTCAAATATCTCTGATTGAGACCACTCTTGGCTACAACGTCAGAAATTCACACTGAATACATATTCAGGTATGTGTTCATATCCTGTCTGGGGCACTTTTCTCCAGGGAGGCCGATGAGGGAGAGGAAAAAAGCCAGACGGAGAGAAAGAGAGACTGTGGTTGCAGGCCGCAGACAGTGAGATGTTCACTGACCACCCTAATCAGTGTCCTTTATCAACACAATTTAAAAAAAGGCCAGTCATTGATGGTCTATATTTTGCTTCCATTTCCAATTTTAACTTAATTCATATGGCTACTGTCTTGCTTGCAGTCATATATACAGGCATACCATATACCAGCTGAAAGTACCATATATAAAACTTGATTTCCAGGGAAACTATTACTTTTGTAGAATGCTAGAAGTCGGAATGGAGAGTAATCGACCGTACAGAGAAGTGGAGAGGAAAGAGGAGAACTGCAATACAGGGGGCTTGAAGATTTAGGGATATTATGATGGCAAAGAGATGGAAAATCAGGAGATGAAAACAGAAAAGAGACATTGTAGGGTGAAGAAGAAGTGACAGAAGCAGGACACTACTGGTTTTCAGGATAGAATGATTACAGATAACAGAGATAAATATAGAAAAGGAATGGAGGACACACGTGCTGAAGAGGGAATAATGAAATGGATAGAGCAGAATTATCGATAGTGCAAAGGACAATGAATCTGTCATCCTGTGGCTTTGCACCCACCCATCCGCCCCCAGACCTCCACTAAAGCTGCACACAAACATACTGTACATAGATAAATACACATAGGTCTAGTGTGGAGCAGGTTAGCCACCTCCCTCATCCAGAGGGTTGGGGTTAGGGCGTCTCTAAAGGTAGGAAAAAATAAATTAATGAAGGAAGAACCATGTTATGCTTGGAGGAAGTGATGGAGAAAATATAGTGTAAACTTGACTGTGAGTGTCAACCTCAAAAATGTAAAAAAAAGTGGGAGCAGGTTAAGAGAGTTGAGGGAAATTGTAGAAGAAGAAAGATGTGTGGGATGGAAATAGGGATAAAGGAAGAAAGAGGTGGTGAGTTTTGGAAATGGGATGAGGAAAGGGGGGAGTAGCGTTTTGGAAAAGCGTTGAAGGAAGGGACTGAATAGAAAAAGTCATGAAAAATAGTGAGTTAATGATAATGACAATGAAAGAAGACGGATAGTGGATGGAAAAGGTGTTTAAGTAGAGGCTAAAAAAAATTCCTTTGTCTGCCAACTTTTATCTGTTTACATTTTGTCTGGCTTCAATGTAGCACTGCTTGAGTATAACAATGTTACTTTTCCTGCTGAAAAAATAATCAATAGTTGCAGCATTTAGGCTCAAACTCACAACTGAAACATATCCTTTTATTAACACCCCAGACGTGCTAACAGCTTAAACATCATTGAAGCCAGTGTTGAAAGGGGTTATGATGTAGAAGGAGAAGGAGGGATGACAAGTGATTGAACAGAGTTTAGAGGGAGTTGGACTCTTTATTTCAACAAATAATTCCAATGTGGAAGATCTCCATGAAGAAGATTGAGACAGAGTGAGAGGGTCTGGAAATGTGAAGTATGTCATTAATCATGCAACCCAGAAACATTTTACTTGAAAAACCGAGAACCAGAAGCAGCAGGATAAAGTTGAAAAACAACAAAGTGCTGACTGTTGGTGACATGTTATGGCAAATCTTTGATGTTCCATTTCTTTATAACTTAAATTATATTTATAATAAATATATATATATATATATATATATATATATATATATATATATATATATATAAAAATATAAATTATTGTCCAAAAATGGGCCTTTAAATGACACCAGAATACAAGGGTTGCTTGCAGTAACACCTCCATAGAATTTAATTGTGCGTTTTAGCATCTTTCAACTCACAAACTGCAACTTTACTGTTTTGCTAGTTTTCTCTGTCTTCCTAACTTCCTTATCCTTTGTTAATAATTCACACCTTTTACCATTCTACCAAAGACCTGGGTGTCATTACCTGGCCATGCCTAGACTGGAGAATCCTGCAGGCACGATGAGAACATCAAGGCGAGGAAAGGGGTGAACACCCAGAAGGGTGTGTGCTGCAGCCAAACATCGAGGCAACAGCTTGAGGACTCCCTGCAAAAGGAAGGCAACAAGTTTGTCAAAACAACGGACAACTACACAATTGCACGTTTTACCTGAAGCAGATTTGTATGTTGATACAAAAGGGAAGGATAGAACAATAGTATTTTCTCTTCTACACAGTATGTGTTGCATATGTCTATGATGGTTCTATATTTATATATTTTTTGTACTATGACAACCACACTTCACAATACCTTTTATTTAATGCCACTTTACATTCATTCAATACCTTTTGCTCATTGTCTGTTGTTTGCCTGTTGTTTGTGTGTTTACTTGTTTGTTGTTTAGCTGTTTACCGTAAGAAACTGCTGCTGCTGTAATAAGGGAATTTCCCCACTGTGGGATGAATAAAGTATTATCTAATCTGTATAACGTATTATCTATGTGCTGCATAAGAAGTATACATTTAGAGGCAATTGCACTTACTGTTTGTTTTGAATGTTTTGTGACACTTCTGCTTAAAACTGACACATGGGCAAAAGCCTTGACTTAATACTTATTGGGGTTATACGAGTTAGAAATTCCCATTTAGAAGATGAGGGGTGTTTTAAGCAGTCCTCATGGGAACACAGTCTCATACTTTTACCATTCTGTCAAGAGAAGGCAGTTGAAAACCGCTGGCATAATGACACAAACATTAACTGTTGCTAACTGTCTAATCTAATCGTATGAGATATATTTAGCCCATGTCTCAGTGGTTCTTAGTCAAAACCCCACCTGGGCCTTCTGCAGCAAGGAGACGGGGCCAAACACACGGTGTGGAATCACCCGCTGGGAGCTAGCCGACTGCTCAGTAAATCGGCAAGGGTAGTCACCATGGGAACAACAGATGCCGTCATCCACCATGCCTGAACAATCAGTTACAGAGAGCCCCTCATCCTCAAGGGAAGAGTAACAGAATGCAGAGTCTGAGCAGGTGGTCTGGTCTCCACTGTAGCAGATTAAACCGGGGAGAAAAATTTAATAATCCAAGGTTAATAACGACAATTTAATCAATTCACTGAAGTAATTGAAAAGATATACAGTGGTTGCGTAAGTGAACCAAATATGGCACAATGTGTCCTGTCTTTCTGTGATAAGCATGGAAATGAAAGCAGTGGAAATATGGAATATAAACATCACAAAGGCAAACCACGGTGATCCCAAAGAATATTTAGGTGCCGACATGCAATCTCATTCACTCTAAATCTAATATCCAGCACTAACTCTACCCTCAGCATCAGAACCATTCCAAAGGTTTTGAGCGCCATCCAAGTTTCCTTCCAGCCATTCACAAAATATAAAGGCCTTCCTTGTAGAGGGATATTCCTGGAGCCTGTAGCAGGCTACAGATGGGCTGCTGCTGGAGGAAAACCATGACGGGAGGAGGAGGATTACTGGAAACCACTGGCAGACCTGCCAACCTGCTGGCCAGTGGAGAGGGAGACCCCAGATCAACCCTGCCCTGCCCACAGCAAGCAAGCTGCACTCTATATCCTGTACCTCTACAAATCTGATGTGAGCTTTACTTCTTTTGGTGTCCAAAGATCATTTCTGCTTGGCACTTTACCCAATGTACAATGATAGAAGGTGTAATGTACTTGTGAACCCAAGATGATTGAGTCCTGCATCCTATCCGTTCCACTAACTTCACCTGCACCATTTTTGGTACGGCAAAAGGAAAGTTTCACCATGGAACGTTGAAAGGCCAGACTTGGGTTAATAACAGTCTGGAAGGAGGAGGTCTTACAAGAAGAAAAGGACACAGGAAAAATAATAAAATACCTGCCAGTCTTGAGTAGAGAGCCCTTTACTACTTCACTAATGGAGCGTACAAGTCCAGACCTAAGGTCAGCCTCGGTCCGTTCCCCAGGCTCAGCCTCAAGTTTGGCGATCTTGCTACAATGCGCCCCGTCCCTCTCCCCTCTTTCCAATGCTGGGGGAATTTCTGCTGTGACTTGGAGCCAGTGGCCCACTGCCAAGGTGAAGGTGGAAGCAGGCATGGGCATAGTGACGTAGTAATTCCAGATTAAGAAGGCTGCAGAGAGTGAGGAGAAGAGGGAAAGGATGAAAATGTCAAAGGGAGAGGATAACAGGCAGATATCATAGTGAGATAAATGAAATTAAACATGTGGACTGAATCGACATTTTGTTTCACTTTACTATTCAGGTTACTATTCTCATGTTGTTATCATCTCGCATCTTGTTATTTCATCCCAACCAATCTGTATCCCTCATGCCAACCTTCAAAAAGGCACACAATTTCCAAAACATATACACATATTTATTTTATAAAATAATGAGCAAAACAAAATAAATGAGTACAATTTTTATTTATTTAAATAAAAGGTGTTGTAGGCTGTACAGAATGAAAGCCCTCTGAGGCCAATAGGTGATTTGGGGCTATAATAATCAAATTGACTTCTAAAGGTTGTCACAAAAGGTTTGTGAAATAACAACTTACGTGTGTCCCCGTCCTCGATAGGTGCAGCCTGCTCCTCCCCACTCATCAAAACCACACACTCACTGGGTGCCCGTACTGTTGCATGCCATGTTGACATGGCAACAGGCGGCTCCTGGCAGGGGAAGAGCGCTCGGTTGTTGATGGGAGAACCGGCAGTGTAAACACACACCCTGGAAGGGTAAACAATGGTAAACTACAAACAATGCTCATTTCAATGCTCAAAGAAACAGAAACACACACATACACGTAAGGCATCTACACACAGAACAGAATAGCCTGAGGCGTGAATTAATGAATCAGTATTATTCTATTCTAACATAGCAAGCTCAGAATATTATAGTGTAATTCGAGTAGCAGAAATCAGAGCAGACGTGCTGCCAGTTCCAAATGTTAAAATATTTAAGAAATAGTCTAATCATACTACTAGAACCACTGTTTTATGGAGTGGCATCCTGGGTGTCAGTAGCTCAGTCTGTAGGGAGTTGGGTTGAGAACCGGAGGGTCGCTGGTTCAAGTCCCCAAACAGGCAAAGTACGATAGTGGACTGGTAGCTGGAGAGGTTCACTTCCTGGGTACTTCCAATGTGCTCAGGGGGCTCTGTCCATCGACAGCTGCAGTCCATGTCCCATATATATATATATATATATATATATATATATATATATATATATATATATATATATATATATATATATATATATATATATATATATATATGTACATACATATATATATATATATATACTGAGCATGTGTGTGTAATTCAGGCCTGTGTGTGATGTGTATTCTAACAACAGAGTAGAAACATTGTAATTTCCCATGTGGGATGAATACATTATTATTATCCTGAGACAAACCTGTTGTCCTGGTCTTTGGTCCACCTCACAGAGCCTCCAGATGGCCTCGTCTCATAGCAGATCCTGAGAGCACGAGGGAACTCCTGAGGGGTCGCGACCCCCTTCTTCCTTACCTGCAGACTCCATCGGTCTCTCTGAAAATGCAGTGAGCTGCCATCCTGAGCCCCACGGGCACGGCTACACAGCAAAAACAGCTGGTGCTTCTGCCTCCATCGACTGGAGGGCACCGAGATCAGGTTCTGAATAAAGGCAGCGTGCGGGTTCCTTGAACTGACATCCGAGATGCTCTCAGATGCAACCATGGATGACACAGAAGTAACGTCCACTCTTCCACCTTTGACACATCCAGGTCACAGCAGTCCAGCACTAAGGTGAAATCACGGTCACTTGTGGTTTCCCACGAATGTGAAGATTGAATATTTTCGGATTTAGCCGCAGTCTGCGACCCCACAACGGACAAAGCCTGAAATTCAGCTCCATCCCTTTCACTAGCACCAGACATCTTCTCCATCCTTGTCGTAGTCTCCCCAAGTCCTTTTGTACCATCCTCCGCTGTTTCCACATCCCGACACCCTCCGGCCTTTGTAGTCCCAGCTCCAGATCCAATGTCATTGTCAGCCTTAGTCCCTAATCCAGAGCAAGGCTCCAGGAACAGAACAACACTTCCACTGATGACCTCCCTGTCAAAATGAACAGTCAGGTCCAGCACATAATGTCTGACAAGTATGTAGTTAGTATTGGCTCGGAGTGGAAGGTCATCCATGTTGGGGTCTAGGTCCTTGTCTGGCTCCATCTTACGTTACACAAATGGCGTCAATGTTAAGCAGAAGATCTAGGAGGCAAGACCAAACATATAACTATTTATTTTCTGTTTTCAAGTTTCAAACTTTTTATCTTAGGGTAATTGACGGACTATATTTACGTAAGTTTCAGGCCAAACTATTAGTTTATATTCTATAGCTTCCTGTGGGCTGCCAGTGTACAGTGATGAAGCCACATTTGTTAGCGTCTGTATGCTAAGCTCAAACTTAAATGCCAAACTCCATCTGTTCACACATTCCACAAAATGTTTCCATACAGGAAAACAGTTTCTTGATCCAATTTTGATTTGTTTTAATGAAGCAGTAATAGCAAAACACCTTAGCCCAGCACCAGGAACAGCTAAAGGTCTGAAGCAGCCAGCCTATATTAAAGCTCTCCTGCTGTGTGTGTGTATATATATATATATATATATATATATATATATATATATATATATATATATATATATAGCAAGACAGAGATGCAATTACCCTTTACAGTAGGAACTCCTTGGACGTTTTGAGTGCAGGAGTACACAGAACAAAAAAAAGGACAATATCTAAAGTCACCTACAGGAAAAAGCAGAAAGGCAATAACATCTCAAACGGTAAGTAATAAAAAAAAAAAGGTACTGGCTGAAAACATCTGACTTATATGGCCGCTCTATTTCTCACTATACTGCTAATACTCACTTGTAGAGTAGTGATTATGTTTACTGCATTTCTGCATACTGTTACTATGGAATGGAGAATGAGTGACTCCAGACATTTTAAAACTTGTCATTATGAGCTTAGTGGAGCAAAGAGAGATATTAAATAGATTGAGGTTATTAACTTACTATGTGAAAGGTTAAACTGACATACAGTGCATACAGTGTCCTTGCACGTAAAACAGGTAAGAGCTTGCCTTTTATGCATACTAAAGTCAGACCAGTTACAACGTAACGTAACAGTTCCCATCATCAAGGGTTAGCCTTGATCTGTGTTTTTGTTTTTTAACCCTCCTGTTGTCCTCGGGTCAAACTTGACCCATTTTCAAAATGTTTCTATATCAGAAAATTGGGTTTCTTTCAACCTAAATGTAAAAAATAAAAAAATTAAAAAATGGTCTTCACAAAGCAACTAGATGATCAGTTCACTACTCTTACTGAATATGGGCGTTTTATGTAATGTTATGGCGTTTAACCCTTGTGTTGTCTTCCCATCGACCTGCAACATACACACACAGATAGATAGATAGATAGATAGATAGATAGATAGATAGATAGATACAAAGTGACAAAACTGTCAAAAAGGTAACAAATGTAAAAAATAGTAAATAATTGAAAAAGTGACAAAAACATCGGGGTTAAAGACACAAAAGTGTCGAAAAGACGAGCAAAACGTTGATTAAAAAAAGGTTTTTCATTTGAAATTTTGACTCAGAAAAACAAAAAAGTGGTCGGCGGGAAGACAACACAAGGGTTAGTTAGAGGGAATAAGGTTACAGAGCTTTCTGTAATGGTTAAGCACCTTGAAACACGTAGCTATACCATGGACTATATATATATATTAATATTTAATATTAACGGTATATGCGCTATACACATGTTGAAGTCGTATATGAGAGGACCAGACGGTGCAGTGAGTTACAAAGACGACTCATGTTGTTTTACCGTTTGAGTTTTAAACGTAACGGCGGCGTGAAGCTAACTGACAGTACGACACGAGGAAGTTCACGAGTGAGCTCTCTGTCATTCAAAACTCAACGTCCAAAACACACACACAGTTTTCCGGGAAGCTTCCGACAGCGGCAGACAGCGCTGCCATTAATCACTAGCTAGCAGCTAACGCTATTTTTTTTCCCCAAAATGTCAAAAAACCAACTGTCGGCATACCACTGTCTGGGAGTCACAAGTACCCGACGTGCTTTACTTGTTGTGAATGAAATCTACAAACCTGTGTCCGTCATTTCGAAGTCGAGCGGCGATGACGTCACATTTATGCGACAGCAGCCGGTTGTAGTTTCCCCAAGTTCTTCCCGCCTTTGGGATTTCTAAACCTTCTCGTATATAGTATACTCAGTTGAGTACTGAGTATAGATACTCAATTTAAGAGTTATGTGGAAAAAACCTTTAGCAGATATTTTATTTATCAATAAGAAGTTGAATAAACTGTCTCACAGTAGCCTGTAAGTAAACTGTAAGCCTAACATGTGAATACTATTAATGAATACCAACCATACTGATGGCGTATGGATGACTTGAATTAGTTTATCAATTGCCGGTAATCATGTTAGCTCTGTAACAACATGAATAGTAGGCCTACATATTTTTAAGGCCATTTCTTGAAAGCAAAAGTTTAAAAACTAGTCAATAAACACAGTGATGACAAATGTGTATATATTAAGTTTTATTCAGGTGCTTCAACATCATTGTATGCATGACAAGTAGGCCTACAAACTCCACATTTAATAAAATGGACAAATGCTGTCTCCAGTGATTGAATGACATATGGAGTAAACATATAATCCACATTTGTGTGAAGTGACTTGTGAAATGTTGCCTTTCTAGTTAAGTATTTCAGTTCCTTAGTAAATAAGGTGGGAATTAAATTTGGCACTGTGTGCTTCATAGGACGTTGACTATTTACTAAAAAGGTACTGAAACTACTGGAACATACACAGATATTGTTACAGTACACTCGCTGTATCACTGAATCCTGCCTACTGAATAATATTTCCAATTAATATCATTATTGCTATTGTTTATCTTATTTATCTAAAAATTCATTTCATAAAATAAAATGCTAAATAGTTTTTTATGTCTTTGTAAACAGCTTTGTAACTGTCTGATATAATACCTAAAGTATATATAAAATGTGGATTTAGAGATTAGCCGCGTGTAATTTAGAGCCTCAGATAAGTCTATCTGCCTCCTGTGTTATTACATCAGATAACTCTCAATAAGTTAACACTTCCATTAGCTACATAGCCAGGTGCTGTATGCCCAACAGTATCAAGACAAAGAATGGCCTTAAGAGCTCACACAGGAAATTGTGTCCATTTTTCCAGTGCACAAATCCATACATACTCTTGCTGCTCTAACTGGCACATCAACGCCTGGAGTGGAATTTCAGAGGCCTTTTAGCACATAACAGAATCAGTTATCATCACTTAGTCCAAAGTGACTTCAGTATGGCACCAACGTATTCTACTCCAAACATTATCTAAATAAACACACATCCATTCATACATTTATATACACATACACACAGGACACGAGCATAATTGGCACACATTCAGGCCCTGGGCCAGCAAGGGCCTTTGAAGAGAACTCTAGTCTGCCTCTTATCCCAACCCAGAGGAAATGTTTGCAGCATTATTAGGACTTGCAGTTTACCTATAAAAAAGAAGAATCAACAGAGCTAAAGCATCTGAAGATTTTACAGTGAAATGCTCAATAAGCTACACTTTGCTTGAGATTCCCACCTCCTTTTTAATGTGCTAACTCACCCCTCGCCCTCCTGTAACAAACAACCATGACATCATAAAAGTGGATGTACAGCAGCCATTAATAACCACTACTGGACTGTTGGGAAACTGTAAGTCCTCCATTGTGGACACAGTGTACTGCGCCAGTGCAGAGGAGTGCAAAGTTATCATCCTCAGTTCCTTTCCTTGTTTTTTTCTCCTGTTTCATCTTATCTTCTCTTTTTTCCTCTCTCGGTTGTGTGACAGCCTCCCCTTCCTCTCCGTAGCGCTCTGTCTCAGGCGAGCCGTGGCATCTCAGGAGTTTTCCTCCTGAGCTCTGCGGAAACTTAGACGTTTGAAGGAATCCCTGTGAAAAGCGGATAAGGGAAGATTGGTAAAAGACAGAAACACAAGATAAGGAATGATGATGATGATGATGATGAGGAATGCTTAAGTTAAATGTTTCCATGAGCAAGGCACAAAAATAAGATGTTTTGGATCAATTACTCACTCTTCACAGCCTGCGATGCCATATTTAAAATGGCAGACTTAGCTCAGCCATTAGCTACGCAGGTGTCCAGGAATTTTACATGGTCATTTATGAGAGGATTTAGTGTAGATATTAAGGTCATTGCAACTTGGATTACTCTTTTTTTTATTAGAACTAGGCCGATAAATTAACAGGCTATTATATTGGCAGATACTAGCTTATTGCAGATGTATCTTTGTATATATCAATATGCGTTGATATACTGTTCGCATCCCTTTAACTCTTAACCCTCATGTTGTCCTCGGGTCAAACTGACCTGTTCTCATATATCAATATTCTTTTTAACTACCCAGATGTAATTACCCAAAATAACATGATTGATTCCACAAAATGCTCTTTGGCAAGTACAAATGTCTAATTTCATTAATTTTGGGGTGTCTTATTCAATTTTGTAGCATTTGAAGAATAAATTGAAGTGGTTTTGAAATAGTATTGAGTAAAAGTTGACATATTCCAGTCTGTGATTATCCATCAACAGCCATTCCTTTAATTTTAGTCTAATTAATTCATCATTTCTGCTTACATTAGGTATAATTTCCTATAAATGAGGTTTATTGAGCAGAAATTCCAACAATAACTGTAAAACTAAAGGTAATAAGTTAGTGTTACGTAGTGTTGAAAACGTAAAAAAGTGACAAAAATTCAAAAAAGCATCAAAAGTGTTGAAAAAAAAAAAGGTACAAAAACCAACTCATCCAAGTCCACAAATTTTATCAGTAATACACATTTGATTTCAGAAGCCCTCTTCACATTTCAGAGGCTGAGTAATCAATGGAAAAATGTAAATTTGAGGAAGAAGTATCCCTTTGAAGTACATGCTCATCCCTCAGAGATGGAAATACATTGCTACAAGATGTATCAAGATTACTATATTCAATCATAAAAGCCCTTAGAGAGCAATCAGTCTTTACTAACACATGGGTGCGATGTTGCCGTGGCATTTGGTTCAACACTCAGTCTGTGTACTGTGGCTCTGGTTCAGCTATCAATATTTGTAGAGGTGACACGGACAGTGTGAATGGATAACTGCTCAATTCTATTTGTTCTCACTTTCCTTCGGGTTCAGCAATCGCACAGAGTGATGAAAAGATCAATGATAAATGCTTTTTTCCCCCCCCATCACTGTCTCTTGTCAAAACAGTATTGGCTGTCTGACTTGGTGGGGCTGTTTACCTGTTCTCCAGTCGAGGCCTGATGATGGGTTTATAGAGCTCAGGGATCTTCCTCTCCAGCATCGGCCTCAGGCTCTCTCTCAGGCGGTTGTAGTTCTTCTTCAACTCCTGCTGGTACTCTTTCTGGTCCAATGTGATCAGATGCTTATTCTTCTCAACCGCCTCACCACACCTACAGGACAGAGAGCAGAGTAGGATAGAATCATTCATCGTTTTGCAATTTATTTTTCTTAAATGACATTGCATGCGATGGGGAATGGAATGTACTCCTTGAACTTTTTAATGCAATAACTCAAACTTAAAAGCAGCTTCAAAAATGATTCTATACAAACCAATTTTGCAGTAACCCCCTCTGTCCTCAAGCCTTTAGAAATATACTGCACTGTTTCATGCGAACAACATCCTGTAACTACTTGACATAAATTGGACTCCTCTGCATGCCAGAGCTCTAAATGTGAGTTAACAATGTACTTGACTGGAAGGAACTCCTATATTAGATCTTTCTAAGTACCTCAGCTAGAATGTGAGCTAAACTGTAAATGACCCAAAACGCTGTTTCAAAACACAGTTAAAAAGGGCAGCAGAGGTAAATCTCTCTCACAAATGACCAACAAATAAAAATCTACCTATTCTCCCTTATGCCTTATGGTAAAGGGGAGCACCACAAGATCCATCTGAGCACAACTAAGAGAAGAGGGCAGGTATGGGGTCTCTCCACAGTCCTCTATCATGACATGTATAATGACCAACATACAGAGCAGTCTGCAGGAAATAAGAGACTGGGTTTATTGCAAACACATGTCTGAGTTCATCTCTTAGCTTTTAAAGAAGCTTTGGAAACAACAATGTTGTGTAAATCCGCAGGGTAACGAGCATTAAGGACAGTTTGCAAGAGTCAAGGATTTTCCAAGCTATAAAAACATCTACTTATATGTAGCTATTCATCTATCTGACTGCTTGGTTTAAAATTTTAAAATGAATTATATTGATGTACCTACAATATGTAAGATAAATATATAAAATCTTCATTTTGACTAAATATGAGTGTTGTTTTTAGTATATGGATACTGTATTTGCAACATCACTCAGGTTTTCTGAGCCGACTTAATAAAAAACGACAATGGTCATCTTTGTCTGTAATCCAAATTTGGACGGGGGGGGGCATCAGTCAGTCAAAGAAACAACCCCTCCAACATTCATCTCTTCAGGCCCTAATCTCCACGATTTCTAGAAATTGCAAGTGACATTAACGTTTTTAGACCCATTTGGCAGGCAAATTCATTGACTTTAATTTTTCAAGAGAGAAGTACAGTAGAGGATTTTCCTCTTGACATTAATACAGTTTTTCTTGAAGGGATGTTGCATACTCATTATTTGTTTTTACTTTTATTTTAGAGAATTTTATCTCAATTTATCACTTGAATAATGTCCTTTTTTTTTACCTGAATAGGACTCCAAACAACTCAGTCATTTCCAAATTGTGTTTTAACAATCAAACATAATTTCTTAATATTAGCTTTAAAGCTTATCTGCCCCTGAACTAGGGCTGGGTGATCCATTTTAATTGGAATCGCATCATGACAATATAAAATTGTGTCATAGTTTAACAAAATGTAGTTGTCAAAATTAATGATTGCGGGTTAATCAGAATTAAAAGTCAACAAAATAAATTATTAGGTTTTCATTTCACATGTGATTAGAGATGTATATAATATCATGCATAAAAGGAGAACATAGTTCATTGAATAGAACATAACATTTGCTAAAGTGTTGCATAAATTTGCAATATTGTGATACACAACTACATGAAATGATATTCTTACTATTGTGATGTGGCTGCAGCTTTATCACGTGGACCTACCCTGAACATTACAGTGCATCTGATAACATTAATGATTAAGCAGTTAAAAAGCAGTAATGAGTTGCACAGCAGGTGAAATGTTTGAGTGTGAGACCTGATGTCTTAGGGAGACCTACTGTATGGAAGAGATATTTAATTCTGTGGGGGAAAAAAAGATGACCAACTTAGAAAAAACTGTTTCCTTTAGTGGATTTTTTAGAACACCAATGGAACATTGGCATACAAAGGGTCCAGCGCCAGCTTGCCTGGATTTAGGATAGAAAATAAACCTTTACGGAATGACAGTAAATATTTGCCAACCTGCTTGTAGCAATCAAGGCAGCTGGAATTTGACATGAGGGTTAGAAAATGAAAACCATCTTTTGGAAGCAAACTGCAAATGCCCACGAGATGAAAGCACACACATACGAACACATTCGGCACACACGCCTGCGCAAAATCATCATATCCTCAGACACATTGCTGTGGGTAGGGTGGTTTTAAATTATGTTCTGAATATTCAAAATGTAATGAAACTCTTGGGAACAATAAACCTTTGCAATTCAAGAAGAAAATGCGGTCTGTGATATTATGAGGAAAAATATTTTCCACTGTCACATGGGAAATGAAAAAAATATTCCCTGTCACAAGTGGTTATATTATTCCACACCCCTCCTATTGTATGTGTTTGGTTTCTCGAATTATCATCTGGTGTGCACTTTAGTGCCGATTATCACTTCCATCTCTGCATCTTGAATGACACTCTGCCTAAACAGCAAGATATCAGTCTCCATCAGTCACAGTTGTCTACAGTTCTCTTTATCTTCCTACACTGACACCGGCAATGATGTATACATAGAGCATCCTGGAGAAGTCTTTCACTCATTCAAGTCATGTCTCACAAAGATACTGAATTTTCAACTCAGAAATCGCTTTGAAGAATAGTTCTATACTTCCATCTACTGAGCCAAGGGGAAGCAGAAATTAAATAGTTGGTCACCATGGATTTCTATAGTTTTTCCTCACTTTTGCATGATTTTAGTGCAGCGTGTAGTCACTAGGTGGTGTTTCTTTGATTGTATCTTACCTCATTATAAACTCTTTGAAACACAAGCGCAGTTTATTGTGGTGGCGGAAGAGCTTCGGGTCCGCTGGGATCTCATTCAGGAAGACCTGGGCTACCTCCAATGGGCCCTAATAACCAAGGACGGAAAAGGGGGAGAGGGACAAAAACAAACACACAGAGTTAGAGAGACAAAGAAAGAGAAAGCAAAAAGAAAGTGGAGGAAGGAAATAGAGGAAGCGTTTGAGAGCGTATGAACAAAGGAGGGATGAGAATGCCTCTCATTCAGACGGGGGAAATGACCTTAACTGAATGCCTAATCCATGCCCGTGATGCTGAACTAGAACATGAGGAAGATATCACATCAGAGAAGGAGCCATGATTAGCCTCCTGCATGGCTAATGTCACTGCTAACCCTGCATACACCCACCATTTGGCTCCCATTTGCCCGGTATGAGATCTTGTTATCCTTACTTATATTCATCATAAAACCACAGCACACTCGCACAGTGCCTGTATCACGACAGGCACTGTTAAACAGCTCTGATTAGCATCATAAATGCATTGGGCCTGGGCCTCAGTCCTTGGTCTGAGCTGCGGACCCAAACACAGAAACCCAGCCTCCTGTGCTGATTACAGTCAAGAGTTATATGTTTACGGAGCTGCTGAGCATTAGCGTTATGTATACAACCATCAGGTCGAAGCGAGGGACCTGTCAGATTAGACGCTGGAAGATAAAGCATTGGGGGAGGGAGTGGAGACGCTGTAGCTAGCTTCATCATTACTCCAACATTCACCAGGCTGGCAGGACCTGGAAGCTATCAGATCAAAGAGACCTCCGGTTCAGCATGCCGTGCAAGCAGGGACATGAAAGGAAAGAAGGGCCTTGAATTGACGTTTTAACTAAATCAGGGGAAAAGCAAAGGAAGGATTAGGGTTGTGGATGGGGTGAAGGCTTTGATGATCACTGTCATGTCTCCACCTGCACTCTGTGACTACAATGGAAACTGTCAATGTAATAAGATAAATAGAGGTAAATTATTCTGGTTTATATTCCCCTGCACATTAAGAAGGAACACTCAGGAGACAAAAGGGCTATGTATGATACAAAGAGCAATCATTTTGGGAGAACTGCCATCATTTGGTTAAGCATGAAGTAAGTGATCACTTCAGCTTAAATAGGCAGACGCTAGTGTAAAATAGAAGCAATGCCTTCACAAAACATTTGTAGTACCTGGTTAACAGTGGCTCCCACAGCGCCTTGTAGCAGCATCTGCAACATTTTAGCATCAGGCTGTTCTCTATGTGTAGCAACTGCTAGCTCTCTAGTCTTCTTCTGCATGTCCTCTATGGCCACCTCAATAGGAGTCAGGTCAAACTGGAAACAAGAGAGGTCATATTGTACAAATTCATAGCTGCAATCACCAAAATGCCTCAAAAACTGCTAGATGTTCTACGCCACGTATTTGACTCTCACCTCCTCTTTCTGGATGACGTTGATGCGAGTCTTGACGTAGGGGAAGGCATGCATGGTGGTGAGGATGGTCTTCCTTTTGTACTGCTCGTGGAGTTCCCCCCGCGGCCGCCCGCTCTTAGTGAAGGGCGTGGTGTACATGAAGCGTCTCAGGTTGAAGTTCTTCTCAAAGTTTGTCAGCCGGTCTTTCATCTCATAGTCATCGAAGAAGGGCTCCACATAAGTGATCTGGATATATGCCTGGAGAGGTGTGGTGGTTTACTGTTTACTGACAGTTTTTCAATATATGCCACAAAGCGAGATAAAAATGAAAATAGCCCTTGCACACAGTCGTGGTTTTTTGTATTACAGGTGTTTGTTTCTGTATACATCTAAATGTGTGCATGTCTACTTTAAGAAATACAGTAAATTACACTGCAACTGTATTTAAGATGATACATTACATGTCTAGGTATTTGCTGAATGTTTCTGCTACTACTACTACGTACTCTTAACAGTAACTCGCCTGAATTCACTATTTTCTTATTTATTAAATGGTATTAGCATAACATTACTCTTTGGTAATGCAAAGTTTGCTAAATTTTACCACAGGGATCACTAATAGTGTTGTAACATGTAGGGACAATCAGTTGTGTGACACTGCAGGCACCTACCTTGCTGGGGTTGAGTTGTTTTCTGTCCACTGGTGTAGAGTCCTTGATCATCACCAATGCGTCTCCAAAACACTGAATGTAGAAGTTCTAGGAGTGGGCGAAAATCTGTAGTTAGTATACAGTATTGTTCATAATATAGTCTGTCGAGAGTTTAATGCAAATATATCAAACATAATTTCTGCCTTTTTGCACACACAAAAAGTAAACAAAGTACTTTCTATTCTATATTATATTGCCACGTAAAGAATTTCATTTAAGAATAAAATATTACTCAAAACCATTCAATAACTTGATACATCGACTTATTTGATTAAGGTGAGGCTAAAATTTCTGTATAGTTCATAACTATATTTTTTCTTTAAGGCATGAATGCCCACCTTTTTCAGCTTTTCTAAAAACTTACTAGAAACATAAAAAAAAGAAATCTGAAAATCACTGTTCCTCCCTCTCTCTGTAGGATTTTTACAGACAGACAGACAGACAGACACACACACACACACCTCCAGCCTGTGTGATATCTCAGGCAGATGTGTGATTGCTGGCTCCTTGTAAATGAATTCCCGTTCGTCCAGATCTCCGAACTTGGCCCCATAAAAACCCACCCGGAAGTAGGTTCCAAACATCCTCTTATGACCCTGGAGGGCAACAAAGAGAACATTTTATTCACTCTATAATTGGAATTATATCAGTAACATTTTCTTTCTCATTATGTTAATAGCCTTTTATGGGGTCTTTATTGTAAAGAACACTTTGAAGAGTTTAGTGTAAAACCATCTGGGAAATTTTTTTTATTGTTGTGCACAACAATAATGTTAATTGTCGTTTTCAAGAATGTTAGTTATCCAAAGTCATTCTAAAGGAACAGTAGATTAAATAGTATGTCTTTAAGAAATTCTTAAGATATTCTGTAAAATATATTTCTACATAATCTATGATGGTATCTTACTATTTCTCTAATTTCTACTTTAACCTTTTTTGAATAAATAAAGCAGCCTCAACAGTGCCATATAGTTATTACCTTCTGAATGATGTTATCAAAGGCTCTCTGTAGTTTTTCATGAGTGAATGCCAGTTTCCTGAAATCTCTGTGAGCCTCTAGGACTGGTATGATGATCTTGTAGACCTCATTCACTGCCTCGTAGAGACCACCCTGATGAGACAGCCATCACTGCTGGTTAGTATGACCACATACAGTATTTAAAGAGGAAGTATTTGCATTTAACACTAAAATATGAAAACACATGTTCTATGGGTAGAGGTCTTTCATGTGGTTAGATTTGATAAGGGTCAGACTGTCACGTCACATGAGGGGGTGTGGTGTTTAGTGGTGTCTGATTTTGTCTGATCTGATTAAATTCAGCCATTGCAGGTGTGTGGGAGATTCATTGAGGGATTTATTCAGGAAGAAAAGAGAAGCTGGAGGCTTCAAACGGCAAGACACGTGAGAGCTGTTGAAAGAAAGACGCGGTTTGAAAGACTGTTCGTAAATACACCTTTATAACCTGAACTAAAACACGGTGAGCGGGCTTGCGGAGTCCCGACGTCGTGGTCACTGAAGCCTGCCATCATCCTTCGACGCACAAACTGAAACAGCGGCTGGGTGAGTCAGTTTAACACAGCACGGCCCCTCTTAGGTAGGAAAGTATACACTCATCCAGGCAAGAGCAGGTCTCATTTTCATGTTGAATTCACCACTCAGGGAGAGGAGACCAATACCATTAATGTTACAATCTAGGTTTGCCTTAGCTAGTTAGCTAGCTGTGTTCCTTTGTACTGCAAGCCCAGGTTGGCTTAGCAGTGTAACATATGGCATGACTATCCTAATAGTTATTAACGACTCAATGCTAACATTAAGTGTATCCCAATTCCATACTACATCCTATAACTCTGGTTACTCTTAAGTATTAAATGGATAATTACTGCATTAAACAATCTTGTTCTGTGCAACACTTGGTCCACACTAATGCCTCATCTAAAATATATATATATAGAATAGGAAATATATACAGTATATACACAGCAAGAATTAGTATGTAGTATGAATTTGGCACACAGCTGAACACTAAACATAAATAGCATATATTGTCTTACATTGCTGAAAAGCTCAGCAGCCTGCTCGAGCAATCCCACCAGGCCGCTCTCTGTGAAGTAGCGTCCTGAACACACTCCGTCCTCGTCCGGGGACAAGATGTCATCTGACACCGCCGACTCCTCCAGCACATTGGGGGAGATGTTCTTTGGAGAAAAACAGTCAGCCAATCAATCAATTAGCCCTCTTAATCAAATAATCAATCACATGGCTGACTTTAAAAGGAGATGTCCTACAATGGGAAATATAACTAATTTGAAGACCAGACAATCAATGACTTGCTGACTGCTGCGGGTTAGTGTGTCCTGTACCAAAACGCCACAGAGATCAAGTGTGTGGCACAGCTCGTCAACAACACCATCATCACAGCTACTGCTATAACTGTTTGTTTTCAGTTCAGGGGAACAGTTGCCCCCCCCGCCCCCCACCCCTTCAACTTCAAAGACGCTGTGTTAAGCAGTGCTACCAGGGGACCATATTTATATGTTGACGTTATGAGTGTACAGCTCCCCCCTCTGGACACACAGCCAAACTTGGAAAATCTCTAGGGAGATGTGTGATATGGGTCGTTGTGTGTGTGTGTGTGTGTGTGTGTGTGTGTGTGTGTGTGGGGGAGGTTTGCATCTGTTCAGCCAAACAATCAACAGACACAACAAACAGAATCTAAATGCTTCTTTTGTGTGCCTGTAACTGCTTCCTTTTTCAGTGTAGGCATGTTTTTGTGATTATTTCCTCCTTGTTAATTTGGTGTGTATATCTGTGTTCTGTACCTGGAAGGTGACGCTGCCAACAGGCAGGTACTTGTGATCTTCCAGCATGCTGAGATACTCGGCCACCAGGGCAGCAGCGTGGACCAGACACATAGCCGACTCAGTGTAACACTTCCTGTTGTTGTGCTTCTCTGCCATGTTCTGCAGCCAAGTCAGACGGAGGTCAGGAGACGTCTGGTAGCCCTTTGCTATCCTGAGTCGGGGAGGAGAAAGAGGGTATGGTTGCTGTTTTTTTCTTTTATTCTTCTCTTTATTTAACCACGTTAAGGTCTCATTGAAATTAACATCTTTTTTGAAGGCCGACTTGGCCAAGAAGGCAGCATAAAAACATACTGTACAACATATATGAGAAACTTAGAACACAGTCAAACTGCACAATAACCATCCAAAAATAAAATTGAAACACGTTTGTCTGTTTGAAAGTCCTGCAGTGATGATGTATTGGTGACTACATTTATGTCTATGTATTATGGCATAGGCAGAGAGAAAAAGAAAATTGTCTCAACTACAACAAAAGCTAAATGTGTAATGTCAATAAAACATAAATGCACACTAATAATGATGAGCAAACACACTGTGTATGGACAACACAAAAAAATATTCTTTACTGCAAACAGAAGTAGGTGAGTAAAGAAAAAATAATTTCAGCTTCACTTCCGCTACAAATGATTGTGTGTTGCACTCCATATAATATGTCATATAATTCATGATGTCAACAGTTTATTCATACAGGATAAGAATAAATTAGGGCTCAACAATTAAGGGCAAATATCTAATTGTGATTTTTCTGCCAGATATCGTTATTATGATTTAATTTGAGTTTTTTTTTATGTTTAGCTGAAGTTCAATATTCATTGTGTAACAGTTAAAACATTTCATGGAGCATTATAACATGAGACACACATCAAAACGGCTCTATATTCCTACGCAAGGATGAGAACATAGATACTATGAATTGCCAGCAATAAGTGTTTTTCTTTTAATAAGCATGGAACATTGACATCTGCATGTAACATTATGTAACATTATTCCAACATTTATCTTATGAAAAAACAGTAAATATAATAATAAAAAGAGGAATACAATTTTTTATACCAAATGTTACACCAAACATTCAACTAAATATTGCACATTCAATTAATCGAGGTCTTCACAATTACCGAATTTTTTTGATTTGATTTGAAAGCGATTCATCATTCAGCCCTAGAATAAATATATGTCGACGTAAAGAGTGATTATCTAAAAACAAAATGTCTGCATGAGAGTGAGTGTGGCAGCCATGAACGTATTTGGGTTGTGTAGTGTTTTTATGGGCATCAAAAAATATGGAAAATGTGTTCCTGTTCAGGGAATGCATGAATAATAATTAGCCTAACAGCATGGGAATACATCTAAAACACTGAATTTATTTATAAAGCAGGTGAGTCACTATACTATACAAATTAATTCAAGCATCTGGAGACCAAATGTGATCAATGACCTGTGTGTTCGGGAGCTTGGAGGTGAACGTTGGGGTGAGTCTAGGTAAGTGTCTAAAGCTAACAGGTCATTCTCTGCAGCCGTCCATCAATCACCAGATGACTGGGACCAAAACCCAAACGGAAAGGTGCATGATAAATGACACATGTAGGTGACATTACAGCATGTTGAGGTAGAGTGCCTAAATCAACACACAGCACATGTATGCTCTCTTTGTCCCACTGTTTCCCCTTCGTGTTCTCTCTAACAAACACACACACACACACACACACACACACTTGTACACACACTGTTTGCATTTGCATATACACAAAGCCAGATCAGACTAAACTGCTACCACACGGTTACCATAGTGAGGGCACCAAATAGAGACAAAACAGCCCAGACCACAAAGAAATAGGAACCAGCAGTACAACACAGAAAGAAGCCACAGGGTGATGAGAGAGAAGAAAGCAGAGAGTAAGACAGTGAAAACAGAGAGAGACAAAGAGACAGCCTTTCACAGATGATGATGATGATGATGACGATGATGGGGTTTCTCACCTGTACATAAGGTCCATGAGCATCTCAGGATCTTCCTGGAACTCCCTCATCTTCACTGTGTCTGACAAAATACTGTTAAGGTTTCTTAGAAGCTCATCCACCTGAAAATACAAACAAACCCAAGAGGCAGGCATGAGGCTACAATCCGATCGAAAATATCAGCAATGTGATACAGTAGTACAATATACCTGTGAGGGCAGCTGAGTGTTCTGCATCTCAGTGTCCTCCTCTGCGTAGGCCAGGATGGTGCGCAGTGAGCATCGTAAGTATTCCTCTTGGAAGTCTGAGGACTTGCCCACCAGCGAGGCCAGAGACATGGTGACCTGCATCTTCACTCTTGAGAAGTTCTGACAAATACAGCGGGGACCACAGTAAGTTAAATCTTTTGCAGTGGTTATCCTACGATATGACAAAAGTGGGTTTTTTTATGCGAATCTGAAGCCTAGCACGGCTGAATTGTATTTGAATATGGATTTCCATAGACTCCCAAATTAAAATTTCTTTTGATGCCTTTCCTGAAAGCTATATATATATATATATATATATATATATATATATATATATATATATATATATTCTGGCTAGACAAGACACACTAACACATAACAGACATATGAAGCTTGCAAGAATACTAACATTCCTTCTTCTGGCTGATTACATGTTCCCTCTAAATTGCTTAGAGACCATAACATTTCCAATAATACCCAGGGCATATATTTTTTAATCAGAGACAGGCTATTATGTTTGTTGGTCAGTTCCAAAGTACCATATGTGCTTCAAATTTCATGATAATCTTTAAAAATGGCCAACAATATATACATTATGATAATAATACTTTTTATTTGTATGGCCCAATATAACACTGTTGTAGGCAACAGGCATAACATACACACAGATACTACTACTGCTTTTCCTTTTGCTGCTGCTGCTGCTACTACTGCTACTACTACTCTCATTCTATCAGTTGTTGTCATATCCTAATATTAGTTAATAAATGCAGGATGTATCACTCTAAATAATAAATTACTGTTTTGGGACATATCAATAGGGTCGCAGAACATACCTGTGATGACTCTTGCTAAAAACATCATTAAATTTAAACAAAAGCTCGTATCATATATGGAATAAAAAAAGTGTGATGAGTGTCATAGCCTTTATGTCAGTATGTGTATATTAGAAAAACACATCTGCATACTTCACTTTATGGAACACGTTTTCAAATATTTTTCCAAGTCATGCAATACGGTGTCTTAGGAAACACTTTGCTTTTGCCATGTTCATTTTAATTATCACCATTTGACAGGAAGCAAAATAAGAAAGCTGCAACAGATGTTATTATGCAATTGAAAAATGTTTTTATTCTAACATTGCTCAGCTGTATTGCTGTTCTCTCTTTTTGTTTGTCCCTTGCCCCCTCCGTTTCCATGTCTCTCCATCCTTCACACTACCTGTCCAAGATAACAGGCCTGACAAACACCCCTCCATCCTCTGCAGCAAGAACTGGGCATGTGTGA
This sequence comes from Percina caprodes, assembly GCA_013375575.1. Classification (NCBI taxonomy): domain Eukaryota; kingdom Metazoa; phylum Chordata; class Actinopteri; order Perciformes; family Percidae; genus Percina; species Percina caprodes. The sequence goes on along the minus strand of JABXJD010000277.1, from coordinate 536,323 downwards.
GAGTGAGTGAGCTTGTGTATGTGGGAAGTCCCATCTATCTCCAGCATGACCAGCTAAGCGGGAAATGATCTCCCATTAGCAGAGACATAATCACCCATGGATCATCTCTACGGCCCCATTCTGTTCAACTGAGCATAAAGCCAGAGACTAACCACCCATCACTGCCCTCTAACTCTGTGTGTGTGTGTGTGTGTGTGTGTGTGTGTGTGGTATTTTCTCTAGTTATTACAACAATCTAAAAGGAAAGTAAAATATGGACAGAGGAAAAAAGTGTTTGTGACAGACAGACAGATGAAGTGATGAAAAGATAAACAAAGGAAGAAGTGGAGGATAAGTTCTGAATGAATGAGTCATTCGGCTGCTACGCTAATTCAGATCACAGTTCCCTCTGTATACATCATATAAACAAACATAGGCTGTGACACACAGATGCGAAATACTCTCTTTAAACTGTAGATACTGTTTGAGTGAGTGTGTGTGCGTGTGTGTAAGTGTGCTCCACAGGCTAGCGTCTGACTTTCATTAAAGTGTACAGACTGTAAACACAGGAAATATTGACTGCAACAGCAGTGATCGAACTAGCAGAGAAAATGAAAGAAGATACCTTCCTTCCTTCAGATATGTCTCTTTTTTATTTCCCTTCATTCACCTCTGGCAAAAACACTCTTTCTCTATCGTGATTTCATCCTTTCCAACCCTTTCACACGCTCTCCCTGCCCTTAAAGCACATATACTTACACACTCACACATATAATGTACTGAAACACACACACATACACACACATATTCACAGAGGTCTGGCTGTCATTAGTTAAAGAGGGGTAGGAACATGGCAAGGCAGACAGTGACATATCTCTCTGCTCTCTACTCAGAGACACATCCTTCAGCAGAAACTTTCTGCGGCACGCTTAAAATAGACACGGAAAAGACATTAAAGCCTAGTGGGAAAGGAAAGTGGAGAAGATAGGCTAAGATGTGTGTGACTCCCTGCTTCTTATGAATATGTATCATATGCAATTCTGAACTCATATGTGCAGTTAAATTAAGTTTGATCTGACGTAAATGCAATTTCTTCTGCAAGCTCAGATGTTAAATAAGGTTTTATCTGACAAGAAGGTAACACTCAACTGACATTTGCTTTGTGTGTTTCTATGTGTGTGTGTGTATGTGCGCATCATTACAACCCACTTGAAGTATACACAGGATCATCTTTGTGTGTGTGTGTGTGTGTGTGTGTGTGTGTGTGTGTGTGTGTGTGTGTGTGTCCTTACACTGGCATTGCTGTAGCTGTATCTCATGATGAGGTAAAGGGTGGCACAGGCCTGGCTCCTGTTCTCATCGACAGGGCTGCTGCAGTACTGAAGCACCTTCTGGCACAGGTCCGCACACTGCTCTGCCTCCTCCTCAAACAACAGGTCCCCAAACTGCACACACATACAGAGAAACTGTATATGTATTTGCAGACACACGCTCGCAAATATACATAAATAATTATGGCTTGTACCAGCAGTCTGCCACCTCCACAATCAAACAAGAACATTAAACTTAGACACAGATAGTATTCCATGTAAACACACACACCTCTTCTTGAATTCAATCAAGCACACGCACGCACACACACACACGCACACACACACACACACACACATAATAAAAGTACCTTGATAACAAGAGCTCTGAGTGTGCTGAAGGTGTGAGAGAGGAAAGTGGTACTCTGGTTGCAGGTGAGAGAGTGAAGTAACACCTTTAACACCCCACCAACCATGCTGTCCTTACACTCAGCCAATGGCACTGCCTGGACACGAGAAATGAAAAAATAAATAATAATAATAATATGAGACAAACACCTGTGGTTACACTGGGAAGCACAAGTGACGACTTCACAACAGAGGTTCAATATTCAGTCTTACCAGATATGTTTCAAGCTAAGACTGAAAGACTGTGCCTCATGTGTGCTCAACTCATTTGTTATGGTTGTTACGTCATTCATAGCGATTTGAAACACTTACTTTGCATTCAACCTGTTGTTTTTTTTACTGTTTTATGGTCATTCACTAAGTGATACCACACTCTGGTTTGGACTTAGTCTTAATGTTTTCAAGCTGTTTTCAAGAAAACTGATCAGGGTTAAGTCAAATACCTAATCAGGAACTTTGTTGGTATTTCAATTATGTATTCAGAGTTTTAGTGGGGCTAGCTGATCCGTTGGATCCCTCTGCAAATGCAAAATATTGAGAAAACCATACAATATAGGGCAATCTAATACCAAATGCCAAATTGCCAATGGACTCCCTTTACATTTTCATGTGTTTATGTTCTGTAGATAGTGTACAGTGTTGAGGTATTGCAGGTTAGAGTGTTCTGACCTGCACAATGGTTTCCAGCAGGTCGAGCACTATAAGGTTAGCCTCGGTGGCTAAGTTTCCACTGATCAGAGCCTCTTGGTCTAACTCTGCTTTAGTCCTGATGGAACACGGTAAAAGTAAGACAGATGTTTAGAAAGGAAAGGAAAGCACAAAAAGAAAGACAGGGAGAGAAACAGATAGACACTGAGAAATCAAGAAAGCAAGAGGGGAAATTTTGAAAATTGCACAACAGACATGGAAGTTATAACCTACTTATCCTGTCTGTCATTGGTCTGTCTCCACTGAGTGAGGTCTTTCCTCCATCGAAGGTTCTCTCTCTGACCAATAGTCCTATCCATTCCTGTGAGGGATTTGAATCATTTCAAGAAAACAGCTGGTGAAAAAACGAACACGCATGTTTACTTGAATACAGATTATCTACTAAACTGTATTGTAGGAATCAATGAATTAACATTGTTTTATGGCTAAATGTGTATTGCTGTACAACAATTAAATTAGATGAGTTGTATAAAAACAAATGCTAAAAGAAATTAACAATTAAAGCTGTATTTTATTTTTTACAATAGTCAAACATTTACTTGGTCTCCTTATACACCAGGGTACATCTATATTTGAAATTCTGCTTAAAAAAAAGAAAATTGCAGACATAAGTGTTCAAAACTCCTGACTAACATGCTAACCTAAGCATAGACTGTGTGACATGAAATTGGTTCTTACAGTTACTTGCTGGCCGCACATAAAATATTATAATTAACATTCTGAAAATCTGAGTGTCCACTAGTTTTGGAGGTAGTTCCAGTTCAAAACTTTGACATATTGCAGAAAATGCAGATCTAAATTTGACAGAAAAGCAACTCTAACAGGTATTCCTTATAGTGCAAGGAGATAAATTACCTCCAACTCGTTTCATCATCTCCCCGCGGGCTCCCATTCCTCTCAGCAGGGCTTCCTCCAGCTGCAGCTTGGCCTGCTGAGATTTCTGTAGGGCCTGAGTGCTCACTTTGTCACCGCTCTGCTTGCCCTATCAACACATATTCACCAGGTATAAAAAAGTGCATCCAGTTTGAATATGTTGTAGTAGATACTTATCCTTAAGTTCTGTATGATAAATAAATATATGCCATCTCTGATGCAAAGTTTCCATCTGTATTTATATAAACAAAACATTCATTTAAATGACTGCTACAAGTCAATAAATGAGCAAACTGACCCCATACTCAAAGCAGGACACACAGATAGTGAGGAGCTCCAGCAGCTTGTTGAGCAGCGAGGGAGGCATTTCTACAGTCCAGCGCTGAATCAGGCTCCTATCCGCATTCTTCATCACCCACAGGAAACACACCAACAGGTGGCGACTGGTGTCTGCTGCCAGGGTGGCTACAGATTTACCTTGCTAGGAAGAGGAGAGGAGAGAGACAGACATAGTATGATACAATATAATGTAGCGCTCACTAAAGACAAAGAGCACCTACACTTACTTAGAAACCTACACACAAATGTCCATACATGCATCTGCTGTATGTGCACCCAGATTGAGAAATTACCTACCACAAAAGAAAAAAAAGTGATGCAATGGGAGGTTAGAAAAAAATAATGGCAAAAATATGGTATTTAAAGCTATTGTGCATAGTTTCTGTCGCCCCCATGAGGAATTCTAAACAATGACAACAACACTGTTGGTGCGTCCACATAATACAGCCTTCCATGGTAGTGCACGCGCCCCCACCCCTCACCCACGGAGATTCTAGTATGCAAGGTGGACACGGAGGATGAAAATAACATGATGGACTCTTCAGAGTAGGTCATCATCTTCAGTCAAATTTATGCGCAGGAAAGTCACCGGGCAACACAATCTTCTAAATGTAGCCATACTGAAAAATACAGAGAGAGTTGTGTGGAGCTGGGAGTCTTAATTAGCTTTGTAGCAACTAATTTGGCAATGGCTTGAATGTAACGGATGTTCATTAATATCAAAAAGTTTATATTTAAGTTTAATATTATCACATACCCAGTCAGTCAGGGAAATGCTTCGATCCAAAATGCTTGCAGCACAAACAAATTCATATATTTCTATTATACTGTAGCTGAACCTCACTAAGAAACACATGCATAACACTGTCAGTGGTGGTCTCCTGCTCAACCCGTTAAATCATACAGTGTATATAACAAGTGTATCAAACTAACAGCATATCTTAACCACAAACATGGCTGGAAACTTCTTTCCACACTGGCTTTAGTGAAGTATGGTTCTCTTCCCCCATCTTAATAGGCGTTAAATCTACTGCAGATTAATTTACCTTCATTCGTGTGATGATGAATCGTTACTATAGAGGGCTACTGCTGCTTCACTGTGTGGCAGCTTTGATAAATTTAGCTATTAACCTCCTAGTGCTCTTGGTGTCCCACCTAGAACCTGGTTTCCAGGTTTCTGTTACACAGCAGAACTGAGTGAAGCTCACCAGAACCAACGTCAAATACGTGTAGCTCATGATCAAAAACATCACTTGTTTATTTGAAACTATGCTCCATGTGAAAAAAGCATTTCTGTCGCTAACACTGTTTGAAGGGAAACTGCCTGAAAATGTGGAACAGGCGTCATGTTTGGATTAGTGATGGATACCAGGCCGATGGCTCAGTTGTGTGAAAATCAGTTTTTCCACAACAGTATTTCATGTAACAACATACAAGAGACCGATGCGTCTCTTGGAAAGAAGCAGAGAAAGAGAGAAAATGACAGCGTTTAGTTTTAGTGCCTGTGTTGTTGCTGTAGCTACACTTGATGGATGTGTTTGTCAGGGAGGACGGCCCTTTTCACTTATGATGGCAATGCCTTCCCATAAACCATCTCCCGCAGTGTGTGTGTGTGTGTGTGTGTGTGTGTGTGTGTGTGTTTTTTTCAGGATGGATGAAGTGTGTGTGTGGCTTTGACAGCTAATCAATCTACCTTAGTGCAGCTCACCTGTTCGGAGGCAGAATATTCACATACAAGCACTCAGCACTTTTGAAAAATAATAAAAAGCATACGACAATCAGTTCTCTTCTCAACGTTAAGAAATTATTTCAACATTTTACCATGGATGCCATGGAAACGAGAACATTCCGTCCCAGCGTGTTGAAGGGGTTCCCTGCAATTGCCATGGCAACAGACTGATTGATGGGTGGGACATTTTCAAGGTCATCCTCAGGTACGCCTGTCTTGTTTTTCCCGCCACGTGTGTCAGAAACTACAGAAACAAACACGGGTCAAATATGATTAGAAGAGAGGACTGGCGCTTACATGATTCAATTACAGCCCCTTCTGTGCCAAACCTTTGACACTACTGAGTTGTTTTAGTTTTTTTACAGTTGAAATAGGAACTTAGGAATTAAGCACTAACACATGCTTTATGAACTACTACATAGCACACAATACATAACAAAGAGATATATTTTTGACACTGGTAGTTGAAATAAAACTTGATTAAAGTCACAAAACAGTCGGTAACATTGAACATTGAGAGGAAACCGATAAACTGAGTTCTTGACTAAGGTCCAATTGCATTGTTTCTATAGTGTTAATACAATAGGCTTCTCTAAGAGGCAGCAAGTAGACTGTATCACCAACTCTTAAGGGCGGGTGAGTTTGTGCACAAATATGCGCACAATATTGTGGTCTTTAGGGTATCAGTAGTAAAGATTTGGGTTAGGAATTGGCGGGTCGCTGGTTCAAGTCCAAGTATGGACCAAAGTACGGAGTGGGGACTGGTAGCTGGAAAGATGCCAGTTCATCTCATGGGCACTGCAAAGGTGTCCCTGAGCAACCACTCAACCACTCTCTATATGCATGTAAAAGGACCTGAGCGTGTGTATTTCAGGCCTGTGTGTAATAACAACAGAGTGTAAATTGTTATTTATTTATTTTTAAAAGTATAACTTATTAAAATATTATTATAGTTGCAAAATGCATGTCTGTGTGTGGTAATCTATCATGAATAATTTGAGTCTATGTGTAGTGTATGTTTCTATGCAAGAAATGACAAGATGACATTATAGATCAACAAGATCAATACACTTCAAGTGTATGTAATTGATTGAGCATATATGCAATCCATGTGTCAGAACGCTTGTGTGTATGTGTATATACCAGTAAAGTCCAGGTAGTTGGTGGAGTCAATGATAATCCCCACCAGAGAGAGGTAGAGAGCAGCCACCTTGGCTCTGACCTCAGGTTTAACACAGCGAGGGTCGAGATCATGAGAACACAGCAGGCTGTAGATGGCATTGATGGCCTTTCTCTGGACCTTTCCCCTGTGAACACACACAAAAGCTGTATTGATTCCACCAATGACATTACAAGTATACAGGTTTCAAGAGGTTATACACATCTTTTGGCATAGTTAGTTGTTGTTTCATTTATTAAAAATGAAATCAATTATTCCGAATATGTGTGAGCAAATATGCATGATTGTAAGTGTGAGGTTTTCTTTCATTTGTGCCATGAAAGAAAATGGATATAACTTAGAATAGAATAGCTTTGTAATAACAAGGTAATAAGGTGAACAACTTAAATGTGTCCAAGTTTACATACCCCTCTGACTCCATGTCTAGGGCGGCACTGAGCTCTGTAAGCAGCAGACCGGTGAGGTAGTGCTGCTGCTTGAATTCCTGAGAAAGCTCAAACAGCCCCAAGATCCTCTGCTGCTCCTGGAAACTACATGAGCTGGAACTCTGAATGAAGGAGTGACAGACACAATGAGAGGCACAGCAACAGAATAACAGAATATTTTCAAACAGCTCTTTTTAAACTGAATCCCATCTAATCTCATCTCCTCTATCTAGTTCTTCTTGTATTTGTATTTTCCTAGATGTTTTCTCTTAAATGTGTAAATGCAAAACCACGTGACACCAAACATTTACACTGCTCACTTATTGCATCTGTGATGATACTCCTTATCTAAACCGAGGGGTGTAAGGATAGAGACAAAGTGTTTCCTTTAGGGCTGTATAAATGAACATGACTTGCTACAAATGTCACTTTATCAGATCATTGTATTTACTGCCAATGATGAAACACGTGACTGTCTGCAAGTTTTGACTGACAAGTGGGCAGACCTGTGATGAGATAGATGGACATGGTGAGGCAGGAGCGGAGGCAGGGCTGCTGAAGAAGAGACTCAGGTTGAGGTAGTGCTCGTGACTGCACAGGATTCGTAGGAACTCCAGACGCATGCTGATCAATGTTGGCATTGACACACACTTAGCTGACATCTACAATGGAAATAGAGCAACAATAACAAAAAGCAATCAATACATGAGAATACTTAAAAACAGTTTCCTCTGCGTTCAGACTTAAAAATTAAATAGTTCCCATTGACTGAATTCATGTATTTAACCCTCATGTTGTCCTTGGGTCAAACTGACCCGTTTTTATATCAATGTTCTTTTTAACTACCCAATTGTAATTACCCAAAATAACCTGATTGATTCCACACAACGCTCTTTAGCAACTACAAATCTCTACTTTCATTAATTTTGGGGTGTCTTATTCAATTTTATAGCATTTGAAAAACAAATTGAAGTATGTTTGAGAAAGTATTGAGTAAAAGTTGACAGTCTGTGATTATCATCAACATACTTTCCTTTAATTTTAGTCTAAATAATTCCTAATTTCAAACATTAGGTATAATTTCCTATAAATTAGGTTTATTGACCATACATCCCAAAATAACTGTAAACTAAAGTTAATAAGTTGGTGTTAGGTAGTGTTGAAAACGTCAAAAAAAGTGACAAAAGTGTTGAAAAACGAAACAAAAACGTATGAAAAAGTTTTTTTTAAATCGATAAAAAGCATCAACAAAAGTGTTGATTTTCAATTTTGACGGGAAGACAACACAAGGGTTAAAGACCCATAGTTTTGGTTTGCAATTAGTGTTAAACTACCTGGTTGCAGTAGTTTTTCACCAGCTGAAAGACAAATCCTCGGTCCATGAGAGACAGCAGGTCGTAGAGGAAGAAGGCCAGGCTGATGTTGACTTTCTCGGCTTGCTCTACTTCCTAAAAAAAAAAAAAAAAAACAATCCACAAAAACCAACCAGTAAGCTGCACTGAGTGGCCCTTGCCAAGCATCTAACTGAAAGCTGAGGTTTCGATAGCACAGAGGAAAATATAATTAGCACTTTTAACTCCCGGTTTTTCAGAGAACACAAACACGTAAACTGAATCTGAAACTGCCTCTAACCAACCCAACACTGGCTCTGTGAAGAGTTTTTTCATTTTAAATTTCAATAAAATTTGTGTTTATTGTCATCATCATCATCATATTCCCTACCTTTTGTTGTTTGACAAGGATGGTCCCAATCTCAGCTGTAACCACAGAGACAATGGTGGTGATGTCATCTTTAAATCGGTCAGAGAAGCGGTTTCTCCGAGGGACGCTGTGTTTGTCGAGATGAGACACGTGCTGAGCCATGCTTTTCACCTGTTTGAGCAATTGCACATCAGCACACACAGACGTAGCAAATGTGAATCATCGGATGTAAACAAATAAGAGGGAAACCATTGAAATCCATGTTAATTGAAAGCAAAAGTGATGAATGTGCATATAAATCAATAATTTGTCAAGTAACCAAAAGATGAAAAGCTGATTGGACAAAAACGGTGATCTGATAATAACTCAGCAGTGTTTCATTATTTATCATCACCGTCTCTCCTCATTTTTCATTCAAATTAAAAAAGGAGCCTTTTATTAATTTTAGTGAGCATCCTCTTGTGAGGTTATTGAAGGAAGAGAGATAAATACGTGAGATAAAGTGAAGGGATGGGAGTGAATGGGAGTGATGATACACTTCCAAAAGTCCAAAAGAGCGATGAATTGTGAAGCAGCTTGATAAATTACAGACTACAGGAATATCAAAATGCCCTTTTGTTCAACACATAATAAAACCATCAATTATCTTTTATGGTGTATGGCCATGAGGTCATGTATTGTTTTGTGCAAGTCATCTTTATAACTTAAACCATTTATCATTAACACCCTAAGGAGTCCTTACTTTTTCCTCTTAGAGCTAAGTGTAAATCAAAGAAACCCCATTCTGTAAATTCACAGAAAAAGCACACTGACCAGCAGCTCAAAGAAGAACCAGGCATATTTGTATGCATTCTCTCTGCAGACCCCGGTGCTGACGACCATCTGCAGGGCCAACTCCTCATGAAACTGCTGCAAGAGAGAAAATACACAAACTATGGTGAAAAACAGTCTCCCTTTGGTAGCTAATGGAATAAAGCATATTTCTTGTCTAGAGCATCTGTAATTATTACCCTGAATATCAATTTATGATAATATAAGATTTGTATTCCCACACTGGAGAAATGCCTGTGCTACAGCAGTTCAAAAGAAAACTTTACACACAATATGAATTTATTTTGCAATACTGGCTACGCCAAGAGCTATTTTGCACAATTGGAAGAATGCAAACACGCCACAACTCACGGAATGGACTAAACTTATGACACAACAGAGACTGCTTCCTTTGAATACTATATAGTGTCAGTGTTGAATAGCTAGATTGAACAATGGCAAAGGGAAATGTAGCCAGGTATGGGATCTTATATATTAAAGGCCTATTGCAAGGAAAAGGTGTTTGAGGAAATTATACAGCTGATTCAATTACAAGAGGTGCTGTTTTAAGGGTAAATGTTTTTGACTGTCTTTGTTACTGAGGTTTAGTTGTTGAGGGTTTCTTCTTTTTCTTTTTGTTCTTTGTGTGTATTGTTCTTGGATGTATTTTTTTATTTGATTGTAAAACGAATATTGTATGAAGACTATCTGATTGGATGTGTGTTGAAAGATTTTTATACATACAGTACTTAACTGACAAAAAAAGAAATACTGGCTGAGCTTTGAACAGCAAAAAACCCAAACAACCACAATGTCACACTCCCACCCTGTGGTAACCAGAGGCAACTGGCATCAGAAAGCTCTTCACATTAAACTGTGCAGTGGAGGAAGTCTAAAGTCTGAGTACTGTTAAATGCATGCATGATCTAAACAGTAAGAAATCTCTTAGACAAGAAATGTTTTCTAATGTTCTTCAATGATTACTAATATAAATTAAACGTAACCAGGTATGCTACTGATATATTGTCATTTCATTCAATTCTGTCTAGGTTAATGTCGTGTGGCCACATATGAATATAAACAGAATTGTTTAAGCGATACAGGTTAAATCCATCTTAAAATACAACATATTATCATATTATTCTATAACCACAAAATACTTAATTAGAAGAAATATACTGATGAACTTCTCAAACATCTAGTATTACGTTTACAACCAGTTCTCTGCTACAACTCTGCTATATTAGACTACAGCACAAACATGTTATGCTTTATTAATAGCTACATTAGAGGATAAACTGACCAAGAGTTCAACTGACTGATGCTTCATGTCATGGCATTCTTTGCCTCCATTTCCTGTTCAGTTTATCATATTGGGATACCTCAATTTGCATCACTGCTAAAATATTATGGATGGGTCTTGGTTGGATATTTGTAGAATACATCAATTATTATTTCATAAGTTCTAGTTAATATGAAAATGTCTGAAAAGAGGTGCTCCAAATTTTAATCAGGAACCTGTGGCGTAATATCTCACATACCATGGTGGGAGCTGTTTACCTTTCTGTTGGAGGGCCTGGTGCTTCCTGTGGAGTTCTGGTAGTTGTTTAAATCCACAATGGTGGACATGCGACTGCCTGGGTTGTTGTGGCCCTGGAGACAGAAACACACAGGTTCCATCACATTGAACTTGATGGATACATTCATTAGAGTGGGCGTCTAGTGGCCTATTAGAATACCTAATGTACTGTGGGGATGACTAGCAAATGACTGTGTAGCAAATGTGTATGTGCAAGAATGCTGGGATATGTACATACTCTGTCTGTCTGTCTGTCTGTCTGTCTGTCTGTCTGTCTGTCTGTCTGTCTGTCTGTCTGTCTGTCTGTCTGTCTGTCTGTCTGTCTGTCTGTCTGTCTGTCTGTCTGTCTGTCTGTCTGTCTGTGATATAAATAAATATATACCACACATTGGCCTGGTGAAATATGGAATTTCAGCAAAAATTTGGGAAACCATGCTCTGTAATTTTGTCTTTTTGTGTCTTTTTTCAATATCAATGCCAAGTGTACATGGATATTATGTAGCAGTCTCCTTCCAGAGCTAGGAACTTCATAAACTGAGATTTATTTATGTGACACTTAAACTTTTTTTTTTTTTTTTTTAAATTCAAAGCAAATAAAGATTTTGTAAGGTGGGGTGACTGCTCTTACAGAGAGATTAATTTTTGGGGAAACCCTCTATACCTTGGCAGAGAGGATGTTTTTGACCTCAGCATCATCAGCAGAGGTGGGTGGAGCAGGGATGTCAGGGTTGCTGCTGCTGCGGATTCTTGATTGGAGAAGCATAGAGCCGACTGCGGATGCTGTAGCTCGACCCATTGTGCTGTAACGGCTCTCTGCCGATGGTATATTACCTGAATCTGAAGACAGGACCCATGAACACACAAAAAAGATCAATTCTTAATTCATATAATACTGCACGCAAATACAATCAGAGGAAAAATGACAATCAGAAGAAAAAGTAAGCAAATTCATACTTCATAAAACATTGTGTCAGTACCTGCATTCTGCATGTCTCGAGGGGGATCTGGCAAACGAAACACCCAGTAAAGGTAGGTCGCCAAGAGGCTGTTCCTACCCTGCTGGTCCCTGATCAGCTCCTGACTGTTATGAAGACTGATGACAATAGACACCACTGATTCGAAGGCTATCTGAGCCAGGTTGGCTGTAGGACACAGACATAAACATGCAATCCAGAATGTTACAGCTTTAATATCAATTACCAAATGAGATACAATATTATGATGACAAATAAAACGCTATCGTTCCTTGGTCTTAAAAACTGAATTACATTAAGATGTGTATAATTAGTCAATTAGTGCTAACATGATTAGTTGATTACTCTACTAGCTAAACAATAGAAAACATTAATACAAGAAGAGTTTTAACAGTTCATTTTCTGGCTCTTAATCATTTGCATTTTCAATCTGCAAATTTGTACCACAGTGGTGCGTAATTATGGATGTAAATAACTCCTTTTAGCAACCCAAAATGTTTTTTCTTGGGCGGAGGCTGGCGTCTCACCAGTCTGGCCACCGATAACCATGGGCTGCATGATGAGGGTGAAGAGTTTATCCAGCACCAGATGGAGGAAGAGGACCAGAGGTTCTAACCGAGAGGAAGACAGGGAGATGATGCTGAGCTTCAGCTCATGCTCCAGCTTGTTTTCTGGAATCTTCTCCTCCCTGACCCGCAGCGGGAATGTAACTCCTCCCTCCAGGGCATGACAGAGGGTGAAGAACCGCTCCAGGTGGTTGTCCTGGTACAGGAAAATAGGGATGATTTGTTAAAGTGTGGTACTGGGAAAAGCAGAAAGATAAGAAGCAAAAAAGGAACAATGAATAAGACACATTGATGTTTTGACTATGTATGTGCATAACAGTGCTGGGTGTACAAGCGTTACTTACCTGTGTGTGTACAGATGACACAGCCTGGACCTCGAGGTTGAAAAGTCCTTTGTGACTTTCCATCCACTTCACCGGAGGGTTCTGAGGAGGAAGTTTCTACACAACAAAGACACAGGAACGATAACTGTTTGCCTTCCATGTCTGTGTTTAGCCTTTAATATGTCCATAGCCGTCTAGGAATATTTTTTTTATGTTTTGCATACAGTTATGGACATGCATATTGTATGTCTAAAATGTAATATATAAATATAAAATGTGTATACCTCAGGCGTGTGCAGGGAATAGTTGACAGGTAGTCGATCCAAGACAATGGGCAGACAGAACTGACCAGTCTGCAGTCGGTCATTATTCACTATGGGCAGCCACTAGATGAAAAGTTAAGAATAAATGTGACTTTAACAAGTTCTACAAACTATAGTCTGTTTAGAAAAAAAAATAAAATGTATTATTTAATTATTAGTAAATTAATTAATATGCATTTATTGTTTTATCTAAGGGTTTGCTTACACATGTTTGTTTTCTGTCCAGGATGTAAGTAGGCACAGCAGTGTTTCAAAGATCAATGTTAATGTTAGCATGCTAGCACTTTCTGTGTGTGTATTTAGAAATATAATAGTAGGTAGTGAAGGACAAAATCTCACAGAGTATCCAATGAGCGTCTCACAGCTGCCGCTTTGGTTCTGTTTCTGCTGGCAGCTGATGTGGTAGAAGGTGAACAGCAAGTGATGTCTCTCTGTCAGACGCGCTGGAAGAGCCAGCTTCACTTCCTCATAGAAGTCTGGGGACCTGAAAATGGAAAAATAGGGAGTAACAAAGGAAGCCACACAGCGGAAAAGAGGGATGGGTGAAAACAAGGATGGATGGGGAGAAATGAGAAAACAGGGGAAACCACAAGCCAGTGTGCAAGGGAGAGTCAGGGAGAGACAATAAGACAGAGTTACTCAGACTGTTCATATAATAAAAAATAAAAAAATATTACAAACAGTATAATGTAACCGAATAATGTGCACTTGCTTGTTATGATAGGTAACAGGGGTGTAGATTTCTTGTAAAAACTCAGGGCCACTTGATTTCCCAAAAATGACCTGAGAATGGACAGAGGGGAAAAACACAAGTTAAAAGGTAAAAAATAAACTTCAGATAAATTATTGAATACATTTGCACAAAAAGAGGACTGTGGATTTTGTTCCCAAACACTTACATTGAAAGCACATGAGGACGGGATCTCATAATGGTAAGTATGAAAGGGAGGAATAATTACAGCAAGTAGAACCTTTTACTGTTCATACGGACACCTGACAATTTATTTTTATAACTGACTTGAGCAAATGTGAAGCTATCCTTTAACTTCAGTGCATGTATATATTAACATAATAATAATTATTATATTATGCTTTGAACACACATCCAGAAGCAAATCTAGTGGAATTATCAGGATGAATCAATTTTACTTGTATAATAGTGCTGTGAGATCACAGATTAAAAACAATAGCACTTACCGGCAGAGAGCAGGTTAGATCCTCTCCGCTCATAAACTGTATTTTAATGGTGATGTTTCTTGCTGATGTAAGCCTGTTGACAAGGTTCAGCCTCTGGGGGTAGACATAGAGCAGGTTCCTACATTTACATAGGGAGAGAATGAGGAGACGTCCTGTTTAATTATTGTGAAGCATGGAAAACCCTTAAATAAAAGAAAGCAGTTCAGTCATACATCACTAGATGGCACTATCTGTGCAGCAACATCTTAGTCATGTAGTGGTAAGGTGACAGTCATGTAAAAGTAATTTACTGTGACCTGTGGTTTTATTACATTATTAACACTGTAGACTGTCTTGAAACCTGGAATATTGGAAATTACCACAGATTCCACTGAACAAATGCTTGTGAGGAGGGGACTTCACACATGATGTTACTAATATGCAATACCATTTTGGAACGGAGTGCTGCTTTAACCCTCTGCTCACACATGCTTTATTGTTGCCAGTAAGAGGCAAACTGACAGGTAGCAGGGATGGAAAGACCTAAAAATAAGCACTAAACTCAAAAGAGCAAAGTGGTGTGTGAGTACAGCGGTGTGAGAGTACAGCGGTGTGCGAGTACAGCATGACTGTTCTTGTTGCCTCTGGCCTTCCAGAGATACGTATAAACTGTCTGTGAGAGCAAACAAACATGTTTACACCTCAAGCTATGAATCATTTGTCACTTGTTCATTTCTTGTTGAGGTAAAGGTTTTGTATAAGCAGTTTCTCTTTACTCTGACAATCTTCTTGATAGACAATCTTCTTGATAGGCAAATATAATTTCACATTTTCATATAATTTAAGAAAATCTTATTTCTAGCCTTCTATTGTGTTTAACTGCTCTAGATTTTATATACGTGCTGCGATGGTAGCTCAGTTCACGACAACAAATCACACACACACACACACACACACACACACACACACACACACACAGTATATGTAAAAGATGTAAGAGGAGTGTTTGAGCATTTGGTTATATATTCTAACCCACCTGTAAACGTTGTGAGGGACATAAACCTCACTGGATGGAAACTCCAGCACCTCTTTGATTGGCCGAATGTTCTTCTCAGCCACAGGTTTCAGAGGGATGAGCTCAGTGGACAAACATGCCAGTGGCATTTCATGGACTGGAGACATGTCCAGTTTTATGGAACCTGGATGACACAAAATAAGTCAAATTCACAGATCAGTGACCTGCACATACAGTATGCTACATATATCAAAGTATATCACATCATGGCAATTGAATTATTTGCATAATCAATACACAAACACACTTATAGAAATCAAACCAAAGTTTAAAGGAACAGTTTTATATTCTGGGTTAATACATGTATGCGCTTTCTTGCCAAGAATAAGAATATCAATACCAGTCTCATGTCGGCCCGTTAACTATGAAGCTACAGTCAGCAGCCAGTTAGCTGAGCTTAGCATAAACAGCCGGGCTCTGTCCAAAGGTAACAAAATCAGCCTGCCAGCGCCTCTTAAACTCACTGATTAACACTAAATATTTTGTTTGTTTAATTTGCATAAATACTAAAGGGTACAAACACCACTTTGTGGTTCACACAACCTCCTGTAAAACCTTAACATATTGTTTTCACACTTTGTTTTTGTACAGATTTAACAAAGTATTTGTCCAGTCTTTGTGCTAGGCTAAGCTAACCGGCTGCTGGCTATAGCTTCATACTGTATGTAACAAACGGACATGAGAGCGGTATCCATCTTCCAGTATCCAACTCTCTGCAAGAAAGAAAATGAACTATTAGTAGAAACAATATGAACATTTCCCATAAGGTAGAACTATTTCCTCAATAAATAAAATAAAATCTCTGAATGAGTGCTTCGGTGTGATGACCACCTGGTATTGTCTTGACTCTCCTCTGTGGGGTGGAGGTTTTCTTGATCTCAGACAAGAACTTGAGCAAATCCTCATCACTCAAACGATCTCCCTCCTGACACACACATAAACACACACAGTTAAGAGTTAAGAATATAATACTTTGTTAATATAATGTTAATATAAATTAAAAAAACACAATAAATTGCAGCCTTTAAAGACAATGTCTTTAAATAGAGATGGTTTCAACAGTGAAGTCAAGGCTTTATGGTAGAAACATAGACCAGGTAGAACCTGATGGAATGGTACGTTTGATCAAATAATGACAAAAGGCCAGTCTGTAATCACAAGCTTGTCTGTCGGTTACACTGTATCATGTATCTCAAGGTAATAGTAGTCTATTTGTGTTTGGGTGGCTGTCTGACCTGTTTGAAGATGGTGCTGATAGTGATGGTAGCAGGTTTGAAGGCAGACACGCTACATAATTGATCATCAATGGTATTGTAACGTTCAGAATTCCTCCTGGGAAGCAGTGCCTTCCGGTCTATGCTGCTGGATTTACCTGGAAAAAATACAATGTCAGATAATACACACACACACATACACACACACTATACACAATCATCACATGGTATTACTGTCAAACAAAACAAAGACACTCATTAGGACAAACACACACCAGGACACACCTCCTTTTAAGCTGTCAGAGTCGGTGACATCGCGATCTATCGTAGCAGTGGAGATGACGTCCATGATGTTAACCGTTGCCCAAGCAAATGGCATGCGATAACGACCCAGCCTCTGGCAGAATGTCTCCGCCTGACCTCGCAGCTTCTCAAGCTTGTCCTTGTTCTGGAAAAAAAAAAAAAAAACTAAATTTGGTTATTTTTAAAAATTAAATGCAAAAACATGCCTTCAAATTCAGGAATATAGTATATATCCTCATTTAAAGGGTTACCCTACTACTATAACATATATACGCACACACACACACACACACACACACACACACACACACACACACACACACACACACACACACACACACACACACACACACACACACACACACACACACACACACACACACACACACACACACACACACACACACACACACACACACACACACACACACACACACACACACACACACACACACACACACACACACACACACACACACACACACACACACACACACACTGAAGTATCTTCTCTGTGGTTTGACTGTTTAGTGATAATAATAATTGCTGTGCCACATTACCTTTGTTGAGTCACATTCCCTCAGTGTCATGTAGGGGTCAGCACATTCACCGATCTCTCCCTGCTGGAGAACCTTTTCAATCTAAAACATACACAGGAGGTAGCTGGGCCATCAGAGCAGCTCAGCATAATCAAACTAAAAAAAATCATCCATAGTTTGTTGGCAAAGGTGCGGTATAAGGCATATTCTGTATTTAGCAAGAGCAAGACATTCAAAGAAAGCAATGGACTGAATTACAGGGTATATAAAACCATTTTGGGAGTAGGACTAGGTTATTTGAAGCCAGGAGAAAAAATAGCTGAATTCTGTTACTTCTGCTACATAGTTTTCTTAGCTTTTTTCATAGGTGCTATGTATATTATCATTACCTTGATGACCAGGTAGATATCTGGGGAAGGGTAAGTAACAGAGAAGATGGCAGATCTGGCCAGGGTAGACTGATCCGTGTGTGGAGTGTGAGGTTTCAACAAGTTTTTTAGCTGTTCTGAGTTCAGATCAAAGTAGAAATCCTCTGATATCTGGAGAAAGACAAAAGGTGAACAGTTCGCACATACTGTACATGATTACTTTTCTTTTACGCACGTCAAATTTAGGACATAATAAAATGCAAAACTGCAATCTGCAGAATCTGTTTTCCAAATGAAGATAACAGCAATCGGTTTAGAAAAGGCTCTAGGTCACTAGTTTCGTGTAAAGTAAAGAGCGACCCAGGAATATCTTCCATTAAGTTCACTCCACTGTTTCTCTACTCGCCTTCATAATGACCTCAGGCTAGGAACACAGCCACATGTCCTGGTCTGGCCTGATCTGGTGTGTGGCTTGTGATCCTTTTCACTGGAAACGCTCTCCTTCATTCTGCTGATCCCATAGGACCTCTATCACACTGACCACACCAAAGCCAACTTCTGGCAGCCAAACCAGCCCCATTTGTTAACTGAAATCCTCAAGGCAGTAACTGATCAGATTACACACTCAGGAAAGTTTTGGTTTGTTTTATATCTGATTTTGAATAGTGGTCTAACAAGATAGAAAGCCAAACTCCTGCGTAGATCTTGTAACAAAAATGCCAACTGGCACGTATAGGCTACCTGAGGCACACGTACCGCAAGAGAGAGAGAGTTCTCAAAAGACTGCAGTGGAGGAGTCCACCTCTTACTGAGAGATGGCTTCTTGGAATAATAGAAATTGCTTCTCAATAATCAAAGCCAGCTGACTTAAATAGCCTAGTATGCTTCATATTCTCATGAAACCAAGTTTTCACTGAGTAAACAATCCTACTTTATTCTAATAGCCTTCATCAAAACACTCAATTTGGATTCAACGAGACACAAGGAATGTAATCCCCACTTTTATTATTACATATTTGTCAGACAACAGAGGCCGTCTCTTTGTCTGACTGACTGACACACATTGTTAATGGGGAAACACTTGCAACCACCCCAGTGTTGCCAACTTAGCAACTGTTTTGCAAGATGTGGCTTGTTGTAAGATACCTTTAACAACTATTCAAAAAATAAACCAGACATCAGCTACTTTTCCCAAAAACATTCTCCAATACAGCTCCATAAATCTGCTGTCATGATGCTTACTGAGGCTGCTGCTTCAGTGAATGAGAAATGTCTTGTCAAACAAACGACAGACATACTGAAACACAAAGCGGATTGCAGAGTATCCACTGCATGTATGAAAAAGCATGGTGGTTTACTTGATCAATTATTGTGTCATCCCAACGGACTGCTGTCACCGTCCAGCTACACTAGGCTTGCCTGGTCTTGTAGAAAAATAATAATAATAAGACTAATCTTGGAGGGAAGCTATTTTTACTGTGATGACATTTTACATTTGTTTGTTTGCATGCCTACTCTTTACATCCATGTATTTAATATCATAAGTAGGCCACTTGTTGGGTCAAATCCTGTGTCTGTACCTTGGCTTGTGGACCATAGAGGCATGATTAATAACTAGAGTATTATTTGGAATTATACAAACATCTGCTGCAGAGTCCACAGATGTGAAACAACAAAAATAATGTGAACAAAAAAAACAAACCCAGACAGAGCCACAACATCCGCATGAGATACCGAGACAACAGTCAGGGATGCAGGGAAACAGAGAGAATAAGGCAAAGAAGTAGCAGAAATGTGGCTGAAAATAAAGTATATAAAAAACACTCTTGAGGAGACAGAGAAAAGTGTACTTAAGAGAGCTGGAGAAAGGCAGAAAGTAAAAGAGTGAAGGGTTCAGGGATAAATGGGTCAGTAGCAAATGCTTCACAGTTCCACTACAATTAAATCTAAGTGAGAAAACAAGCTTGGCAGCTTCTCCTTCAATCAGACAGGGACACATTTCATAGCTCTTTAACATTCTGGATCCGTCTCTGCTCAATGTAACAGGCAGGATGTTGTATTAACCTCACAAGGACAGACTTCAGTTCAAAACATTATTCATCTTAAGTGAAATATGCTGCGACAACGTGACACTTTCGCTCTGCTCTTATGGACCTGACGTCCGTAGTAAACAAGACTGAATATATTCTTGATGGACAGTACACACTTTGACATACAGGTTATTTTATACAGTACAAAGCTTATATTGTTTGTGTTGTTTCAAAACCAGCTTATATGCAGCCCATTTCAAAAAACTATGGGGGATTAAATTGCGCCATTTTACCCAGAGGACCATCTTAGAGCCGTCAGCCCTGCAGACAAGCTAGAAAGTGGCTGGGCAGCAGCGCCGAAAGACCCTGTCTCATCTAAGAGATGCATGAGCACTTAATTACAATCTAAATCCTTTAAGACACTTCATCCAAAAATAACTATCCATCTGTGTAAATCTTGTAAATACTTGACCAGTGTTCCTCTCTGTTCATTAAGTTTTTTTCTATTTAACATTTCTCTATTTTCCTACTTACCACCAATAAACCCTCACCCAGTATCTGAAACATGTATCTGGTGTCACAGTATAAGAAGACAAATTTGATACTTATAGCAGGTTCTAATTTGATTAATTTGGTAACAATTTTACACAGATTGTGCTTTAAATAAGAAACACCTTTGTTTTTGTCGCTGTCAGAATTACTGCTGCATCAATCACAAGCACTGCAAAACTATGTAATACAGCGAGGTGAAGAGTCTCCAAAACATCAAATGAACAAGATCTTTGGTCACAGGTAGGCCAAACACCAACTGACACACACTCTGACCGTCTCCACAACAAACACACATGATGAGCCTGTCAAAACTTGTATTTACTGCAGGGCAATTGTATTGTAAGTGGTGTGTAATTTTGTCCTACCTTTGTACTGTATGTGGTGAGGTGAACATGTCACACGAGTTTCCAGGACAAAAGTTGTAACATGCGTTTAGTCAACATTAGAAATACCACTAAAGGGGAACTATGCCTATTCTCAAATTGTATACATGTTATTACTATGGTCTAAGAGAGTCCAACAATATTGGTAAATATGAACAACTCCCACCCAAATCCAAAAACTGCTCCATGGACAATGACTTGGTAAAGATGTTATAGATTACACTGAGAGCACCCAGGTTTGTGTATATGAGTAACACTACAATAGAATAAAGCTCAAAGTATCCCATGCATTGTTTATGGAGCAGCTCCAGAATTTATACTTGATGAGTTATAAGTTATAAGTCATAACTTTGAGACATACTTCTCTGGTTTCTGGCTTTGAGAGGAAATGGCTCATCTTCACAAATATTGATTGAACGTTCCTTGTCCATGGAAATAACATACTGGAATTTCTAATTTAGGTGTTGTTCCTCTTTTAAGAACACATAAATCATAAGGACAATGACACTCTCTCACTCTGACATCTCTCCATTAGTGCATGTATAGGACCTGAGCATGTGTGTGTAATTCAGGCCTGTGTGTAATGTGTGTAATAACAATAGAGTGTAAATTGAAATTTCCCCTTGTGGGATTAATAAAGTATACGTTAAACTGTGAAGCAATATTTTCTTACCTTTTTCTTCTCTTTCAGGTCATACAAGGCCATAGTGGCAAATATGGGCTCAATCTCAATCTCAAACCTATGAATGGCAAAAAGGAAAAGGAAATTAGTAATTTAATAAAATCAAGACATATACTTAGCATATTCAACATTTGTACTCTGGGTTTTCCCTGTCCTGTACTTAAATTTGATTCTATATTTTCCTATTCTATTCCTGTTGATTATTGTTATATAAAATGTATTATAGTAAATGATAACATTTTTTAACTGAGGGTTAAAGGATAGTGGTACTAAGGGTTAAAGTGCAGTGGCCAAACCAATGCAAGCTGAGCATTGAGTTCAACTGAAACATTTTGCAGTGTTATGGGTTGCAACGAGTGAGATCAAGGGTAACAGGCAGAGAAACACTGTGTGTGTGTGTGTGTGTGTGTGTGTGTGTGTGTGTGTGTGTGTGTGTGTGTGTGTACACATATGTATATGTTATAGTTGTACTATAGTAGTGTTGTTTAAATGAGGTAATGACAATGGTAAATGTGTGTGTGTGTGTGTGTGTGTGTGTGTGTGTGTGTGTGTGTGTGTGTGTGTGTGTGTGTGTGTGTGTCAAAATCCCACAGAGAGGGAGGAACAGCGATTTTCTGGAGAAGAACAACAGACACTACACAGCACTCCTCCCCTCTCCCACAGTGCGCTGTCCGTCACATCTACAACCCTTTTTGATACAACTACTCAGACTTTAAACTCATCATCAGATGTGATAAACAAGAATGTACTGTATGTTAAATGCTAAGCAAAAGGTCATTTTCATAAACAAGGGGGTGTTGGAATAATTTCCCCTTTAACACAGCTAATTGTTTGTTCCATGTCCAACTTAAGGCAACTTTTTAAATCCCTCCCCCTCCTACAGTATTATGAAAATGTATTACATACTTGATGGTCTGGCATCGGATTAAGATGCGGTCTCCAGTGTGTTCTTTGGGGCAGTCAGGGATGGGCCGGATCTCCACTGCATCTTCCTGGAGCACAATAGCGGAGAACGTTTTCAAAAAAAATAGGAGTTGTTACATTTGGAGATTTAGGATCTTAGACAAGATTCACATGGGTTTATGAATTTAGGAAGTGAAATTAAAACTACAAAATGGAAAACTATTCAAGTGTTAGGGTATATAAGTATGTGAATATTTATAAGAAAATAATAGCATAATAAAAGGTATTTCAAAAATGATTGATATTTAAAAAAATTATGACGATTTTAATGTATTATTGTGAATATTGAGACAACCTCAGATCCTACCCTGAGAAGCCAAATCCATTTGGGGAATAAAGCATGGTATATTGGACGACTTAATAAAGTGATTTTGTATTCAGCTGACATTAGTCTGCATCATGGAGTGTATGCCTTCTTAAGGGCGACAGGGACCAACCCTAGCCCAAATGATTCCAACATGCACGCATGAACTGGTACAGTATATATACAGCACACGAGTACCAACTGTCTCTATTTCTCACCTCGTCGGCTGGGGGGTATAGAGCAAACAGCTCGGGGTGCCTGTTCCCCTGGCGTGCCTCCTGGTTAAAGCGGTCCAGCTCCTCGTGGCTGCTGAAGGCCAGCAGCCCCTCAACTCTCTTGTCTGGGGTCAAAGACCGCAAGTTAAAGTCGTAGGAGGTCAGTGTGCGGCCAGAGTCATCACTCAGCCCCGCTAGTGTTGGTGACTTGACCTGGGGCAAAGACAGAAAGAGAGGGATAAGTGGGTGGGGGAGGACAGAGAGAATAGGATGAGGGGAATCAAATGTGGGAGAGGAAAAGATAGAGCAATAAGAGAAAAACCAAGGACGAGCAAAATAAGAGGGTATTAAGGCAGAATATCCAGAGGCATGGTATAAAAAGAGACATCAAAGAAAATAGGTGCAGGGTAGGCTTTGGTCCAAGCCTACTCTTTCACCATTTAAACTACAGTATATTATTTGAATGGGGTTTGCCCCTTTCAAATAATCAACTCTATACTTCCACGGCATTTTATGAACCGTCAACAATACACACTACTTTGAAAATGCAGCCTCCATGGTTATGTTGTCAGCAGACACAACAAACAGCTAACAGGCATTTATGCAGTCTAGACAGTGTTTTGGTGTGGAGACAATGAGGTCTCTGGTGTTTTGGTCTGATCAAGGCCTACTTTATGTAGAAAACACAATACAGGCTAATGTTTATGTTCACTGTATGCTACAGAGAGTAAAGTGATATTAACAATATTGTTGAGCAGGTGCTTCGTTCTTTGTAATAAACATACAGCTTTCTTGCTGTATTTTCATAGTAACTATGTTATGTATGTAGAAAAACACCAGAATGCAGGGAATAAGGACTTTGAATTTTAACATATGATAGTGTGGTATGAGTTACTCGTCACAAGTGATATTGATGCATTGTGCATTAGCTGATCAAGTTCTGTAAACAGAGATCTCCCAGCAGGCTGACGGCATTCCAGGCAAAAATGATAGCAGCAAAGAGGGCCGTGCTGACTCATTGACCCAAAGCGACAGTATCCTTAAAAACAAGCTTGCTAGATGCTGCATATTTTTGACATCCAGTGCCCTGCCAGCAACAGCACAGGCCTGTTGGAAAGAAATGAGCACCAGGCAGAGGCATGAACTAAAAGCTTATAAATTAACTCATTTAATATAACAGCGTGATATGCAAATGTGCCACTCAGACGCCTTGAGGTCAGAGTATAGTTAAAAATATTAATGTTGCCATTTGGCTTCTCCACTGTTTCCTCTGCTGTTTCGGTTGGAATATACAGGATTTTCACATTCAGAAAGTGACCGTGTATCAATACCACCAACCTCTACCACCATTATAAGATCACATCCAAACTCTTATGTCAACATAAAAATCTTCCTCTTTTGGGATTCCAATGAAAGGAAAGTAAAGGCACCAAATATTTTTGAGCACCTTCAAAATGTCCTTGCTCTTGTGTCTGTCCACAGTCCACTCAATGTTATAGAGTGTTGTTAAATGTAGGAAGAACCTATTATTCCTGTTTACAGTTAAAGTTGCCATTAGACTTTGTTAACGTTAACTGATTGGCTTATGAGCTCCATCAGTAAGAGGTCTCTCAGACTGGCACTGGCACCATATGTAATTACTCAGACTAAGCTAGAGGGCAGGGCATAACCTTACTGCTCCGATGCTACATCCAGCTTGTCTCTTTCATTCCCATCATCTATCAATCTCACGTCCCAGTTCTCAAACCACAGGCAAGGACTGGCCGAGTTTCCTAGCGAAGCCTTACCCTGTTGAGACTCCAAGGGACAATCAGGCCATAATCCCAGGGATATTGCTAAACCAGACTGGACCTTAGAAGAGACCCATTAAACGCTGTGGTACAATAGTGCTCTTCTTCCATTCTCTTCCCCTCCCTGTCACTCTCTTTCTGGCATGTAGCTCATGGGAAGCCTGAGGCGGTAATAGGGCCTTTTGGTTTGGATGATTACCAGAATTGGCAAGGATAGGGAGACTGGAGGGGGCTGGTGAGAATGCCTGGTGGTGAGGGGTGGCTGGGTAACCAGCCAGAGGCTGGGAGTGGTGCTGATTGAGACATGGACTGGCTATGACTGCCTGATGCTGAGAGCTAGGGAGTATGAGACAAAAGAGCTAGAGAGAGAGAGTAGTGAGAGACGACGGGAATTTGGCTCGAAATACTGTTAGCCGCCTACTGAAGCAGGGATCCGTTATGAAAGTAAAGGACTGAGGGATGCCGACGTAAGATGCTAATTTGAAAAATGTGCAGTAGAATAGAAAAATAGTGGCATACATCTCTCCGACAGTCCAGCTAAACACATAGAGATGAAGAGTGTTAGAGTGTATAATGTTCAGGTTTAGTTCTGTGTAAGCCAGGTCTCCCACTCCTCCCTCACATTCAAAATCCAGTATTGTCGTCTCTCTCAAGCCTCGATTAGTATGGACTACCATACTGCTCTCACTTAATGGCTTTCCTCTCACAAAGACACTTTACGTAAGTGCAAAAACATTGGCATTAAGAACAAAGCTTTTTTGTAGTTCTGCTTAGGAAATACACTTTGACATTTTGGGAAATGCATTTATTTGCTTTCATGCTGATATTTAGATCTATACCAGTCTAATGTCTGTGCAGTGGGAAACAATCTAGCTTGTCTTTCACCTACTAGCACCGCTAAAGCTCACTAACTAATAATTAACAGGTTTATTTTATTTTTTTGTGGTAGGCTACCAGGGCTCACCACAGATTGTATTTTGCTTGTTCAATCCATACACAAACAAGATGCTGAACATGTTAATTTGTGATCTCTATCTACAGTATGTTGGTAGGCATATGTTTTAACGTAAACTAAATTAAGATAATCTGCCAAACTTGTAGCACCTATTGGCTCAGAGTTTTTAAAGGCAAACTTTCTAAGAAAGCAAATAAGTATATTTCCAAAAAATCTAATCCTTTACATTTGGGCTCTTAAAATGTATCAGTGTTGACAGAATTTATGACAGCATTTATTCAACACTGAGGCAAGGGTCTATACTGGTTCCGCCTGGTCCGCAAATTTCAAGCCTAGAGCAGCAGGGCAGGGTGGTTTTGGTGATAGGAGCAGAGTTGTCTAGTGAAGTTTTTCCATAAATAAACACTTCAGCTCCTCAATACCCGAGAAGTTCCCGTGTCTTGCTTCCCAGCTGCTGGGAAAAACTGAAAGGAGAGTCTGTGGGATTACAAACAGAGTGTGCTGCTCTCTGGCTCAGTACACAGCCCCTCTGCTCCACCTAGGTTGCAAAATGTAGATGAATACATTTATTCAAACCTTTTTAATGGCCATCAACCTTGCGTTTCTGCACATATTGTCAAAAAAGACTTGAAGTGCAAATAAACGTTTCTTATGTTTACGTCCGTAAGACGGGGCTGAGATGCAAGCCTGACGGAGCAGGTGCAGACACTGCTGGGTTCAAATGAGAGCGTATCTGTTGAGTTGATTTTAGTTTATTGTGTTGACTGCTGTAGTGTGGTCATGTTAAATAAAAAGTACATTAATGCAACTGCTTGGGGTCAATTCTTACTGTGAACATTAAAGGTCCCACATCATGAAAATGTCACTTCTTTTTTTTAACATTAATATGAGTCTCCCCAGCCTGCCTATGGTCCCCCAGTAGCTAGAAATGGTGATAGGTGTAAAGCGAGCCCTGGGTATCCTGCTCTGCCTTTGACAAAATGAAAGCTCAGATGGGCCGATCTGGAATCTTGCCCCTTATGGAGGTCATAAGGGACAAGGTTACCTCCCCTTTCTCTGCTTTGCCAGCCCAGAGAATTTGGCCCGCCCATGAGAGCAAAGTGGCAGTTGGTCAAGGCCACACCCCCATCTTCCACCTTGCCCCCCTTCTCTCCTCCTCAAAAGCTACAGACTCAGAAATGGCACATACAAAAACTCATTAAAAAGGTCTGGCTCTAGTGGCTGTAATTCTGCACCAAGGCTGAATTTTGGGAAAGAAACTTCAGATACAGTATTAGGGGATCACTAAGGCCTATATAAAAGCATCCAAAAAGCACCATGTCATGGGACCTTTAATACTTTAAATAATGCACCAGGTTAGAGGGAACCATGTAGAATCGCTTTCCAAGCAACATTGGTTTTGCCACTGAAATACCCCTCATCGAATTGTTATTGAATCAAAACCAGAAATCTTATCTTGTGAATCGGAATCAAATCGATTCTGGAAATCAGTGACCATACCCAGCCCTAAAGAACAGGACTGACAGAAGAAGGAAAGAAGTGAAGAATTATACCAGTTTGGCAACACTGCACGCCACACTGCACAAGACCGGCTCTGAAGAAGGACTTACTGGCTTCTGCTGGTTGTCTGGCTCAACGTCGGACTCAAAAATCTGTTTACAAAGTAGTTTGTGTAGGCCTACTCGCTCCGAATACGCACTCCAGCCATCGCCCTGGCACCTACACACACACACACACACACACACACACACACACACACACACACACACACACACACACACACACACACACACACACACACACACACACATTAAAAACAACATGCATTGCAACTGATACACCTCTGCACTTCTAATCAAACTAGATAACAAAAACAGAAGCTTTACACAACATACACACGTACACGTCACAGTGTACAGTGTGTATTGTATGTGAGTGTGTGGGATCCCAGTGTTTAATGTTTATAAGGATCTTTCAGGCCTTTTGTTTCCCGTTTCACAGATACACAACTTCTTAGATAGTTGCACCTGTTGCACAGTGTAACAGGTAAGACACTGGTGAGGGCATGAGTTATGTTATTGTCATGATTTTGGTGGTCTTTGGATAAAATACTGCAGCTTGGACTACATCTGGTTTACATTTCTAAATTTTAAACTCCAAAAATAGATGTACTTTTGTAATTTTAAGGTATTCCTCAAGGTATTTATGTAAAACCGAACAGTATGTGCATGGGTTGCACCACTCAGAGTCCTGAATATTCAGACCATAACTGTTGTGTTTCTATAGGAAACAATTTACCTTCTGGAGACCAAAAGCCACGGCTGAGTGTAACTCTTTACACAGTCTCTCACATGTAGATCCAACTCCAGTCTACAAAGAGAGAGACAAAGACGATATGAAGACACACATTCTCATGCAGACACATGCAAACGTTCACAGACAACTGAAAACGTTACATTCCTCCGCTATCTTAATCTGTACTTCATGGTCAAGGTGCGGGACAAGTGAATGCTCTGAATAAACTAAGATAGCATGTGTTGGCAGAATAACTTTGCACTGACAACATTGAAAGCATTTAAAAAAAAAAAAAAAAATACTATGTCCTGACAATGTAACTGCTACTTATACTGCAACTGCAAAGATTCTCCTAAGATCTATAAATCCCAGCTAAAATATTTTAACGCTAAACACTTGATGTATGAGTAAATAAAAATAAAAAGGTTAATACTTTATTCAACTCCACCCTCTCTCTTTACTCCTAGAAAGTGTCTTTTATAATGTATTTCTGTTTTTCTTTTTGCCAAGAAGCTTTTCGTGCCTCAGATTTCTCAAGTTGCTAGATGCACAGTGTAAGGATTAACTTTCGTACGTGGACTTGAAAAGTATCTTGGAATGCAAGCGAGATGTTTTTATGTGCAACTTCTACATTAAGCAATCTGCCAAAAACTTTTCTAAAACATGGCTTTAGTAGTTGAATGTTTTTAACTCACAGCAAGGTGCTGGCTATGGAGTGAAATATCGTCTGTAACTATTTGTCTATATTTTCTTCTAACAGCTTGCCAATTTCATTTCAGGGAGGATTTTTCTTAGACTGAGTGTGTGGTTTCCTCTGTGGTCAGTGTCAGACATCCTGTGACCCACCCATCTATAGGGACAGAGTGCCGAACAGTGCAACACTCCTTCTCCACCTGCTCCACCTTCAGGTCATCGTCAGGGAAGTCTCCAAGTTCCTGCATCAAGGCCGTGTCTCCACTTCTTAACTGTGACATCAGGAACTCCTCCAGGTCCAAGGGCTCCACTGCTTCATACGACTGAGGCTGCAGAATGAATGGATGGAGTAAGGATAGAATTAGAACACATAGTTCTAAATATCATGAAATGAAAAACATATGTTAAGTAATGTTTGCTAAAGGGACGTTTAAGGATCCTAACAGGGTTAGGTGGATAACCACAAGAACTTCTTAAGGTAAATATTATTTTTTATGCAATGAAAGTATTAATGTAAATCATACAGAGAGAGTGCCTCGGAATCGTCAGAGGAGGTTTTGTGTTCGGGTGACAAAAGTAAAAAGGAAACGTGGAAGATACAAAACAACAAAAACAATAAAATTAACAAAAGATTAATTCTTTGTGAAAAGTGATTGATGAGTTTGTACAGTCCACATAGTGCAGTGAAATGCTGAGAAAAAAAAGTCAGGAAGGAAGGTGGGACCAGACATGTTGAATTAAGGCTATTTTCTGATACTTCATACCTGGAGAGGAACAAAAGATTGGAGCACATACATAAATAAATATAAACTGGCTTGTGTAAGACAGAAAGGACATTTCTTGTGTGAACCTATTTTTAGACAGAAACTCTATCAGCCTCCACTCCAGAGCTACAGTAGACCAAAGGCAAAGCTGTAATCACTTTTATGTACAGTGCAAACGGGCTGAAACTTTCATTTGAGTCTTGGAATCAGTACATATTGTTCAAATCATAAATCAGTCCGCACAATGAGACAAACTCCCACTGGCACTTAAAGAGAAAAAATAGACAAAAAACCCACAACTGATGAGATAACAGGTCCCTTTTGTGGAGAAAGCCGGGCATCACAAAAACAACCTGGGAACTTTGATGGAGCAGGTGTTTTTTTTAGAAAAGAGGCAGCAAACCGGGCAGACCTCCAATCTGATTACAGTAGGCAGGCGGTTGCTGATGTGAGCAAAAGCTTGGAAAAAAACACATTTTCATACTGAGAGATTTCTCAATAATTACTATGTAGTAGTATGAGTACTATGCAAAAATATGTAAGATTTTCATCATGCACACTGTCCCACACAGGATGCATTTGAAAACAGGTAGTGTGTGAAAGAATGTGAGCAAAAGTGTGTGTGCAGGGGACAGAAAAAAGAGAAATACAGAGCAATGTCAGCCGCTGGCATGCACACTAACAGGTAATAATACATACACACAGAAGATGTAGAGATAACTGCAGTAACAAGATGAGTCAGTGCTGTATTCAACTTTTAGAAGGAGAGCAAATTCCATTTCCCTTCAGACATGTTTTTGCACATCAATCCACCCTGAAGGATAATTTTTTCTGCTCAAGAGCAAATTGTACCACATGGGTTAGTATTAGCATGCAACACAAGAACAAACAATACACAGACAGCCAGATAGAACAAGTATATCATTATAATGTTAAATGGCAGGTCTTTAGTATAGATGAAACCTTCAACTCCTTCTCATTTCTATAGTGGAGGCGTTAACTTCAACAATGGCAGCATTCTCTACATGTGCGTTTCTCTGGCTCTCTGTCTCAAAGTGGCATGGCCTCCTTTTGTTGTTTAGTATGGAGGCTAACAAAAAACAAATTAATGCAAATCAATGCATTCCTGACTGTGATCAGCATCTGCTGTTCTGTGGAGTGATGAGAGAAGCTAGCAAGAAACTACCTCTCCTTACCCAATCAACAGCCAGACGATTATAAAAGTGATGCCTTTGCAAGAATGGAGATAAATAAATTGAAAAAAAAGTTTTTATTGATGTAATTACACATTTCTAAAGCCAATAATTGTTATATAACTCACTATAGAAGCCTTCTTTAAGTAGCATCCATCCATCTACCACTCTATCTATCTAACACTTCAATGTGAATTGGCAAACATGAGCAGGGACGGAAAACAGACATGTAAAGAAGTCACAGCAAACAATGCTCTTGCAAAATACAGCCACATTTAACCTGAATCACACTATTTAAGACAATCAAGTTTACCAATAATCTCATTCTAAAGTCTGACTAAAGGACAGCTGTGTTTGTACAGAGACTGGAGACTTACCGTGCAGAAAACTGTACCATAAAAAGGAAGCGTACAAAATGGCGCACTCCGGATATAGGAACCTACAGCTGAGAAGGACGCTGAGTGTTTTTTGTTGAATCAAAGCCACAACGCAGTGCACAGATCCTCTTTAAATTGATCCTCATATTCCTAGAAGCTATGAACTCCAGTAGATCTGAGAGGAAACAACCAGCATCACCAAAAGTGGAAGAAGGGTTTGTAGGTAAACAAAATGAATGTTTAAGTTAAGTCCGAACGTTTAAACCAGCAAAATGTTTTGACTGATGTTTTGAGCGTTCAGGCAAAGTGTATTGCAGTTTAGAGTTGAGAGAGAGAAACCACAGGATGTTAGAGGAAGTGACATCACGCAAGGCGTCCCTCCATCAACCGGTGTTTCAACAGACAGGAACAGAAACTACAGACACACACACATATACACATGCATGGTGCTTATGGACACACACACACACACACACACACACACACAGGCGCTGCACACATGCTTAAAAACACATGCGGCTTTTCCTCTTAATCTCTCAATTTGTATATTAAACTTACAACAGGGATCACTCAACATTCCTCATATGTAGGCACTAAAAATAGTAGGAGAGTAATAGAGAGGGAGAACTGTGATAATCAACAAAGTGATTCGCGTCACAACTGCAACAACAAACATCCCTCCCTCACCCGTTTCCTGGATGCAACTGCTGAATAATAGGAAACTATCATCCCGGGAGATTATAGCATTAAAACCCCTCTCCTGCATCCCAAATCCCACCATATTAAAGATTTGCTTGTATAAGCTGCAAGGTAGGCAGGCCTCATCCAGTGCCTATCGTTAGCCAAGGCGCTGACCCATTTCCCAAGCAGGTTAGAGATTAGCCGTGTTGCATGCTACGAGCTGGGGTGGGATGGACGGTCCAAGTCCTCCTCCTCAAACCCTGTCAGCTGACGAGCTCAAGGATCATCACTGGCTAAGTATCAAAAGGGCTTCAGCTCAGTTAGTCATGCACGGAGATATGTCGGGAGACTTAGTGCCTGAGAGCTTTAGGAAACTTTACATAAATGAGAGTGACGTAGGGTGGTAGAAAGAGAAGAAATGTGAGGAAAAGACAGAAATACAAGAAAGCAAGAAGACTGACAACAGGAAACAAGAGGCAGAGAAAGGTTCAGAGGGTACCACAGAGAGACTAGGAGTGCAGTGGGAACAAATCCCTGCTAAGGATTACTGTGCATCATCCTGTCTGCTTGCTTGAGAGTGCAGGAATCACTCTAGCTGTTTGATAGGCTTCATCTGAAGAGGCAAGAAAACAACCTCAAACTGAGGGACACTAGGTTTTCTAAAACACGATAAATCAAAGAACAGGCAGCGTCAGTCCGGATTCACCAGAAGCATGTTAAGCCGTGACTAAGTTCTCATCTCATCTATTGTAAGAGAAAGAAAAGATTCTACTTTTTCAGAAATGCAGGCAGCTGTTTTTGCAAAAGCAATCACTTATGTTGTGGCAGACATTTCTATGAATCAAATTATAATCGTCGAGACTACACACCGCACTAAGTCAGACATTCTCAGCACTAATGACAGTAAAGAGGATGTGAAGAAGATATGCTTATAGCCCTTTGCTGATGTAGGCATAAACACTAAGGCCTTCTGAGTGCAGTATTAGAGGAAACCACTCCACTGACCTTCTAGTCACAGAATTTCTCCTCACCAAGCTAACATCACTAGTATTAAGCAGCATTATATAAACAGCATTCATTTTTAGTCTGCTTACATTTCTTAAACCCACTTTTCAACTTAGACAGCTGGATAAGTGACTATGTACATAAAAACACAAAAAATGTTGTTGCATTTTAACATTATTTATGTTAAAAATGTCTCACATTGCTTCCTTTCCTTGCTGAAACCTGCCTGCAGCTAGTGGCACATGACAGCTCAAATGCAAATAACTAGAAAATCTTTTTTTCTAGGTAGCTGTGAGTCAAACAAAAATACATATCCTGGATAATGTGACAAATACCTTTTAGGTAAAAATGACTGAATTCCAAAAGCCAACGTATCTTTTTATAAAGGGAACTCACCACAGTTAGGCACACTGAGGCTGAAGCGTTGGAGTTGGTTCGGCTGTGTTGAGAGCTATAGTTCCCATTGAACTGTCGTCTGATCTCTGCAGAAGAGTGCCTGGAATATAACACATACATATTCATAAGGTTTGGCAGAGGATAATTGTTAAATAATATGACAATAAGTACACAAGCATATCATATTTGTGGGCTATTTGATTTAATATTTCTACAAAAACAAGATATCTACAGCCTCATGTAAAATCATCGCTTTGGTACAATCCCACCAACATGCGCACAGTGTATTTTAATAAGAGATGCAACAGCAATTCTACCATTGTTCCTACTTGGATTAGTTTGAATTGGTCAGCCATGGTGATTCCATTCAAACTATTGTTAGTGCTCTACAGAAGCACATCTCTAATGGCTGTGTAAAGGCTTTGTCAGGCTGGCAGCCATACAGGCAGAGGAGTAAATATGGTGTCCTGATTTAAGGATCAGACTAAGCAGGAAATCAACATGACATAAGAATGGAGTAGTATTCAAATATATTGGGTAGTTGGGTAGGATATGTATGTGTCTGTGTGTGTGTTTCCCTGTAGCCCTCTCTAAAAAGAAGGGAGAACACTGGATGACAAGAACAAAGCCAGTGTCCCAATTTGTTGCCCACATTTCAGCTCTGTGCGACGCTGAGCTAATACACTGCCTATTTCTTTGTAAATAATCTACCCTATCGTTTGAGCCCTACCAAACTCTACACAATGCCTGCTTTATTCCATGCAGTTCAATGATGAAAGCCAAGTTTTGTGTGTAAAAGTCTGTGTATGTGTGTTTACTATTTGTGTTCAAATTGCTCATATTTGGATGTATTTCTGCACGTGCAAGTGTCAAAACCAAGTTTACTGTAACATTGCCACACAGGGGAGATTTAGAGGGCAAAGTCTTAAGTAAATAGGTCACATTCCCGACTGTATTCCCTGTGGTCAATCTCATGGGTCCATTAAGTCCCCATAGCTATTGTTACGACAGCCGTGTTACTAATTACCACCGCAAACCAATAAACACCCGCGCGGAAACCCAGCATGTCAAAACCACTGAGTCTGCAGAGTCATGAAGCATGTAAAGTCTGTGAGACAGCTTCATGCAAGCATCTAAAAAAAAATACCATTTATGTACTGCAACAACACTGAATCACCAAACTTGTTTGCTTTTCATAAATGCTACTTAATATGCCATGTCCACACATAAGAAAACAAATCTCTCTTTATGAGTCTGGAATTCTAGCACATTCTGACATGTTAACGCCCCTCCTGTCAACAACATCACTTGTTGTATTGACTCAGCATGTTAACACCAGGAAAGGTTAAGGCATGGGTGGGAGAGCAGTAAACAAATATACACAATGAGCAAAGTCCAGAAGAGCACCACCATTTTATTTAAAACACACAGCTGCCCCACTGTCATTTCAAATGTATTACAGAAATACATGGCTGCAAATGGCATGAAAAAAATTTGATGAAGCATATTACAACTAACAACTACATGCTGCTTTCCACAAGCAGCAGCCACAGACACACAGAGGTGTTCCTGGCCACATTATCAACTTTTATTATATTAACTGTTCTGTTACTGTCACTGTTAACCTAAACAGTTCACAACATATATGTAACCTCAGCCTGAAGGAGCGATGCAGGTGTGTACACACATATACTCAC
This sequence comes from Percina caprodes, assembly GCA_013375575.1. NCBI lineage: Eukaryota > Metazoa > Chordata > Actinopteri > Perciformes > Percidae > Percina > Percina caprodes. The sequence goes on along the minus strand of JABXJD010000277.1, from coordinate 501,446 downwards.
ACCTGATAGCTGCATATTACAACCACAATCATCAACTAAGCAGATTTATTAGAGCAGTATGTACAGTACAGGCCAAAAGTTTGGACACACCTTCTCATTCAATGAGTTTCCTTTATTTTCATGACTATTTACATTGTGGATTTTTACTGAAGGCATCCAAAACTATGAATGAACACATGTGGAATTATGTACTTAACAAAAAAGTGTGAAATAACTGAAAACATCTTATATTCTAGTTTCTTCAAAGTAGCTTGTACTGTATAAAGCAGCACTTGCCTGCACCTGCACATCAACAACCTAAATTCTCTTCAAACTAGAGCTGGGCAATATGGAGAAACTCAAATATCAGGATATTTTTGAACAAATACATTGATATTGAAGCAATATTGTAGGGCTGACTATTGGTGCTTTAACAAATATTTACACAATGATATTTTTGGTAAATAATTATCAGTAATGTGGATATAATGACTAAGTGGGAAAAGGCAAAGGTCTGGTAAGACCAGGAAAAGACAACACATGTCATATTACCATATCCAAAATACATATCTAGTCTTGTATATACAATATTGATAATAATACTTCAAACTCCCACTTTGTACGTCTAAAAGGAATGTGCTGAGATGCTCCTTGTAATGCAATAAGTCAATTGTCAAATCACATAAGCCAATGGAGTTTAAAGGGGCTGTAGGCAAGAAACTAAAGCTTCAGGAAGTGTTAGGTCAACACAAGAAATGACACTCATGGCATCACCTCACCAGGTATCTGAGGAGGAGTAATTGACAGGCCAGAGTTGTGACTTCTGCCTCAGACATCTCCAGTTTGGTCAGATTGGTTTTTAGCATGTTTCACTTTGAAATGAGAATGCTACTGCTGAGATGTATGGGATTCTAATGTTATATACTTATGCAAAAAACAATGCCTATTCCTGCTCAAAGTCAGATTGTCTGGTGGGTGTATTAAGCTTGTACCCAGTGCAATTTAAACCCCGTAAAACTTTCTCATAACTTGACTACAAAAGAATCATGCCCTACCCTGTGTGCAGACTGAGCCGGCAGCCACTCACACTAACATGTGCCCTCCCTCTATATCTTTTATTGGCAGTTTGGAGACAAAGCTCAGGCATACAAACTCAGTACATACTTTACATAAAGTGATATTTGTATTAGAGTCCGACCAATATATCGGCAACATTTCCTGCTCTATCGGTATCTGCATTTATAATGGCCGATTAAAAAAAATCAAAAAAAATCATCATAATCATTTTTAATGACAAATAAATCATACTGATAAATTAATATTTAAAAAATAAAAACGGACGGTCAACCATGTTATGAGTGTTGGTGTTGCATAGTTTGTCCACCAGAGGGCGCTCTACAACGTCCCTGTTGGCAACACTGATTTTTTTGTTTTGTTTGTGTAGTTTTTGTTCAAAGGACTTTCAGTTTAGTATCTTAAGTTTGTATTTTTATACATTTTATTTATTAGACCTTTAATATGTTTTAGAATAATAATAAATGAATAATGTATACCTTATTAATCCCACATGGGGAAATTACAACACACATTATGTCTGCTCACTTGCATACAATGACACACATTCAAAGCTATATAAATAAAAAGACCAGGCAAATAAAAAAGTAATCAGCTCTTGCCAGCAGACATTATTTTAACTAGAACACTAAAAAGAAAGAAAAACAGCTTGTCCAAGCACACAGCATCTGTCATTCTCTTTATCAGGCCTGTGTCTTGGCATCCTTTCGACATGAAACCAAAGCTACTCTTGTCAGAAAAACAATAAGCAGAGCTTTGGATTTTGGTGATTCTGGTCAAATGATAGTATATATAGTGGTATAAAGCAAAGCAATGTATTGATTATTTTTTACTGAAACCACTAAAAATGAACAATCTCATAATCTCAAATCTCATAATGGATCAATCCAGAGACTTTAAAGTTGACACATACAGTACATGCTGTCAACAATGCCTGCAATGTTTTTAGCTGAGAGAACAACAGTCAAGGGCATTGATGAACAGAAGTCAAGTAGACTGAATAGGTATGGTTCAGTAAAACATATAGTAACAAACAGCTGTTATTACGGTTGACTGCTTTGGTCCTGAAAGCAGCTCTGTGGTTGGTGTGCTTCATCAGGGCACACAGTCTTTAGATCTGACATCCCCGAGAATGACCATAGAGGAATTCCCCAAAAGGCATATTCTTCAACACCACTCTTTCAGTGTGATGTTTTCCTAAAACACAATGTGAGCAGACCCAGCATCAGCAAATCTGTATAGACTGCAACTCTTAAGCAATGGATAAGGTTTCCCAAACATCTTAAACATACAATTCAATTAACTGCGTAGGAATTTAGCTTAGCACAGTGGGCAACATAATATGAATGTATCGTGTGGTTATGGTTGTTGTCCAAAACGATCAACGTCATCTTGGTCACGTAGAAGTTCAATCTTTATTCCTACATAGTATAATAATGTAGTGTATCACTGAAATAAACTTCAAAGAGGTAATCCATGGTTTCACAATGAGGCCGGGGTAGGGGTGGAATCTGCATCCACAGTACGTGTGTGTGTGTGTTTTATATATATATATATATATAAATCACAATATTTCAATATTTTTGACCAAATACCAATACCACAACGATGTTGTGGTGTTGACACTTGGTGCTTTCACAAAATATGAATGAATGACATTTTTGATAAATAATCATCAGTAATGTGGATATAATGACTAAGTGGACAAAGGTAAATAATAAAAACAGTTACAAAAGTCTGTTCAGAAAATGACATCAGTTTACTGTGACGCAGCCTTTAAAACCATATGCCATATTACGATATCCAAAATCTAAGACGATATCAATATAATATCAATATATTGCCCAGCTCCAGTTTTAAGGTATCCAAGCTGTCTGATTTCCTGTGCAACCTGATATCTCTGAGTAACCGGATGTCTAACCCAGTCTCACGGCAGTTTGTGAAATGATCACGTCATTTAATCTATTGATTGGTGTTCCACGGACACGTTTGTCTCTTTTTTTCGTTGTGGTCAGCACGTTATTCAAACTAATCTATATCAAGGGGAATTTTCTTTCATGATCACAGCATGACTACGGTAGCGAGTAGGATTGAAAAGCCGAAAATCAGCGTAGAGAGGTTGGTTGGGGTGGTGGATGGGTCAAACAACAGGACTTTCACACCATGGACCGCTGATCGTCTCCAGCTTGTGATATTTCCTTTGCCCTTGTTCTTGTTCTTTTTCTAAACCCAACCATCCCGTTTGTCCTACGTCCTCCCCCGGAGACTCTGTATAGATGCTTCCCATTACATGCTGACCACCAGGAAAAAAAACAAAATAAACGTGTCCGTGTACACAAATCAGTAGATTAAAAATGACCATTTCACAAACTGCCGTGAGACTGTGTTGTGATTTCTTGTGTGACTGTAAACATACTGATTGTCACTATTTAACATGCTCTGAGCAGAGGCTTTGAGATCACGCTAAATTACTAAAAATCAACTGCAAAATGTCATGAAATGCTTCCGCATTGGGATCAGCTCATTGGACATTTAACTTGCCATTAATAGAGCATTTTCCAAGCAGAACACAACATCCTGATGCCAATAACTAAAAGTTTCCTTTGTATATTTCCACAAGATAGAATTAGAATAGGTAATCAACACTGATGAGGATGGCACTCTTTAAACAGCTGCTACCGGGGAGTCGTGGGAGAGCCAGAATTAAAAACTGACAGAAGACTCCAGCTATAAATCGGGGCTAATGACACACACTCAACACAATTGTTGGCACTATTATCCTGTTGTCTGTTTCTATAAGAGCTTTGTAATGTATATAATAAATCATAAGATGCACATCAATTACAGCATTACTATGTCATATCATGGCACTAGTATAATTATTCATTATAAATACATTTTTGTATGATTACTTATTTCATTATTTTAATTGTTACTAGGTAACAAAGCAATTTTGGAGGTAAAAAAGAACATTAGATTAACCAAACTTTAAACGTTATCAGCTGTAAAACGGGAATATATATCTGGTTTCCTTCACAGATCAACGGTTATGATATTGTGATCATAACCATGGACCTTGTGTCCACTGTCACACTGTGCTAATTAGAGCATCCTGTATGAGCAAGGAAACACATTGTCTCTTATTCAAAGACAATGTAAAATGGCCTATGGCCAAAAATGTCTAATAACTCATCAGAAAAAAATAACATTTGATAAAGCAGCTTCATGTGTGACCCCATTATTTCAAGTATTTATGAGCTGTCAAAACATACCTCTAATCAGTGATGCTGTTAATGCAACTTTAACTTTAATGTGAATATGATCAGCTGCCTTCTAAACAGATTCTGAGAGGTCTCAAGGCTCACACCCAAGGTAAAAAAATCTCATTGTTGGTTCCAGAGTGAAAACCCTTTATCATCCCCTCCCTATAGAAAGAGCTTGGCCCCTTTTTGTAACTGCATGCTGGCTATGGCAGGCCTGCACTTGCTGTGTGTGCATATGGTGCGTTCCTGTCAGCATGTCTGGAATCATTGTCCAAGCATTCCTTAAATAAAACACTGCTCAAAAACTGGAGTTGCAATGCTTCTCACATTAACATTTCAGATTAATAACACACACCGCCCCCAGATAGAAAGATCTATAATTTTAATCATGATTATCTGCATTTACGCCTCGTGACGTGACTCCCATCGCCAGACATGCTGCTCAGCCAGATGCTCCAATTATCCTTATATCATTATTATTAAGGATGCTCTAAGCGATGTTGGGTGACGTTTCTTCTTGTTGACGTTAGAAGTATTTTCAAACAAAACAAGACTAGCTTGCCCCTCCCTCCTCCTTATCCCGTCCCCTCCCTTCTGTGCTTCCACGCACTAAGCCCGACTAAGTTTGTGTATGCTTCGTGGTGCAGGTAGGCACATTTTTTTTTTTTTTTACAGTGTGTTCTGGGGACAGGCAGTTCGTGGATAAGGAGATGTTTGCTGTATGTGACAACAAATGTTCTAACCTAAAACACGCGCGACATCTCTTAGAGCACCTTTAAAAAGGAGAATTCCAGCCATTTTTTAGGTTAATCTTGATCGTCATAAATATGCGTGTACTTTCAATTGAAAAAACCTCGACCTGAAACACAAAGTAGTTGCAGCTACGTGTACGAGCTTCCACTGAGCTAAGACGGCAGTTGTCAAGGCAAGTTTTAGAGAGCCTTTGTGCCTCTTAACAGACAGGGACCAGGGTAGGTAAATTTAAACAATGTTTGAATTAAAGACACATCTTATTGTCACGTAAGGGCCCTGTTCATGTTGCACAGAAATTTTAATTAGAGCCCGAGCACTGAAGTGCAAGGGCACCAACGGTGTCCTAGCACGAAGTGCAAGGAACTTATTGTTTTTGTAAGGATTATTATTATTACGCACTGTCTCTCTCATTTTTGAGGGTGTTAGCATGCGGGAAAACTCACAAAAACTTGCACACATGTCAGACCTATGGAAAATCACAAAGGTATTGGTCTCGGGTGTTGCCAGGGGGCTCCATAGCGCCCCTAACATGCACCCTGAATTCAACGAAAACAATAATTTATCATAATAACTTTTGAGGGAACATGCGTATCATCTGGAACTCTATCCCCAAAATTTTAAATCTACGATATGGCGATTTTTGTGCAAACTTTTTCATTTTACAAAGACTTCTTTGAGGACTTTAGGCTCCACAAAAACTTTCTAAATTTTGCAGCCATGTGCAGAATATTAAACTCTTTCATCTGAATTCACATTTAGGCATGGGAGTGGTATGGTTGCTCTATAGTGCCCCCTAATTGGTTTTTGCCTGGTTTAAGCACTTGGGCACATTTTTGACAGCCTCAATATATGCGAAAAAAATTACCTGTAAGCGGGCTCCATAGCGCCCCATAATGTGTTGAAAGTACACGCATATTTATGACGCTCAAGATTAATGTAAAAAAATGGCCAGAATTCTCCTTTAAGTCAAGCCACTAGAGGTGGGTGGCTCCTTTAGCTTTTCCCTTCTGCTTTCTCAAATAAGTGATTTCTCCCTCAGCTGAGCCAAAAAGAAACACAGGAAAACAGAGAGTGGTTTACATGCCAAGAGGAGGAAAGCAGACCAAAGGGATGCCCTCACTGTGTGTCTCATACTATCATATGTCTCCAGACTTAATGGGTCTTACTGCTATCAGCATCATCACTGCTCAGCTTCCTGTCAGAGGGAGGCACGCACAAACACAGCAGTCATTTAGCAAGACCGGGGTCTCTGCAGCTTCAAGCAACAACAAAAAAGTGACAGAAGGATACTTTAAACACAACTTATAGCGGAGTTTGAATGCTTTAACCACAGGGCAAGTCATTTATTAAAAGTTCTTTGGGAAGCTACATGTGTCTTTTTGAAACGCTAACCAATCATCACTCAATGGCCCACTAACAGCCATGAGGCTTAACAGATGTCATTAACCAGAACCCACAGGAAATCAGATGTAACTCAATCCCAACACCCCTGCCACTAAAGAGTATTGAACAACAGAGGCCCCACGTCCACAGCTGTCCTCACAACTGTTACCATATGCTATTAAGTAACATGTTCAGCAGTAGAACATTAAGTGTTCAGCTACCTTCGACCTTCTGTGCTGCACTACTATGTTTTGCATTTTTGACTGACATATTCTCACAGCTCTTTTCTATTCCCCTTTTAAATGCGATAATGAAGAAACACATATTTCCTGATTTAAAACTGCCATGACCAACAACAACAACAAAAAACGAAGTGAAACCGTAGCGACATAGTGTCCACACTGTGCAGGATTTCCTTTACACTCCATCCTGATAGACATAGGAACCACTCGTAAGCACTTGTAGAATATTTAGGGGTGGATGAAACAACAATCCTTATTTAACACTGAATTAACACCTCTACAAATATGACATATTAGTTGGTGTAGGAATTAACAGGTTTTTCATACCTGCAACATATTGTATACTTTAGTTTCAAATTGTGACCACTGTTCCTCTTTGTCACTGCGGTTTGTTTGGGTCTGTCTTTTGTTGCCATGATTATCTAGGTTGTTTCCCTTCATAGACAAAACCTGCAGTTTGTTTGACCAATGTATGCTGTTCTAGTGGCCTAGATGTTTTAAGACGGGGACGATGTAATCACAATGTCAGCGGGTCTGGCCATGGGACCTTTGTTGCATATAATCCCTCCTCTCTCTCCCTTCATTTCCTGTCATTTTTCAACTGTCCAATATCATAATAAAGTCAAAAATGTTTGAAATAATCACACATGTCAAAGCACTGATTCTCTGATTTTTTGAATAGCTTACACTACCTGGTTTTGGACCCAAAATGACCCACATCTGAGTCCACCTCAGGGTCCATTTCCGTGAGGTTTTGACATTATTTCTGTACCCAACATGTGCTGTACATAACATTACAACAACACAAAAAAGAAGCAGTATATTACATATTTTTCATTCAATGTTGCTGAGCTGACAATATAAAAAACTATTTGTTAAAAACAAATAATTCCCTCACTACAACTAACAAGAGTATGAGAAATCACTGTCAACTAATGTGAATTGTGTCTCTTGCACCATCACTTACTGGCTGTGCGGTTTTGCAACCAAACATTTCACAACATCATGCTTTGCTACAGCACAGCATCTTCTAACCCCTCCGCTGGCTCATCACTAGATTCACACTGTGACCCAAGATCCCTCACATCTCTCAGCAGCTGAGCTCAGCACAGCACAGCACAGCACAGCACAGCACAGCAAGGATCCATGATTTCTCCTTGGTGTTAAAAACAAGAGAACGGTGCATTCACTGTTGTCGTGGATGGAGGATTTTACACTCACAAAAGAAATATTAAAAACCAACTGATGCTTTGGAATAGAGCTGAAACGATCAGACATCAAATCAGCAAATTTGAGATTATTGATTAACCTCTTAAATCATATATTTGCTGGTATTAGCGGTTTCAAATGCTCTACAATTAAAATAAATGTGAGGGTAAACAATTTGCCTCCTCATCATCCACCATCCTAAATTGGATCAAAACTCATCTCTCCAACTCCACAATGGGAATGAACCATCATGCACAGTTAAACTGCTGCAACAACACATATAATATCCAAAAAGCCACCCTGTTGGAGCTGCACACTCTGCACTGGAGAAGTTTTATATGCTGGTGCATTGTAATCATAGGAAGTAGCTTATTAGTGCATTTGTTTTAATACGTCCTACTACAGACAAGGCATGGCACACAATAGACTTCCATGTACATACTTCCTCCACACCTGGCCAGTGTAACAGCAGGAACTATGACCACATCCCTTACTCATTTATAGCAGCTCTAAGGACAGACCTTAGCACAGGAAATGATCATATAACAAAATATAACAAACACTAGATATAGAATCAGCATCCTCACGAGGAGGAAATGACTGATAAAATACACATTAGTCAAGCGTAGTCAGCGTTGTGTTCCCACTTCTGAGTTTTAGTTTATGCAAATAACGAGGCAACAAGGGAGACAAAGTATCTGAATGTCACTATTACCAGAAGTTAACTGTCCTTTAATATTCCTTATGGGAAAGTTACAAATTATTTTCCTCCAGGCAGCCTTTTCTCCTGGACAGAGTGAACTAACCTGCAGCATTAATATTCGTAACATGTGGCTGCCTGTCCCACTGTGGAAACCCTTCGAACTGTCAAGACAGAGCTCGTACCCGTATCCCCGGGGAGGTACCAACAGTTCACATTCACGCCTAAAACTAACCCTGACAGCAAAACAACCCGAGCTAACCTACAGACGTTTTTTACCTGTTGATTTTAAGAGCGAAAGCCCGTCGCTCGGCGCTGTTCAGAGAAGCCATGTATGCGAGTCTGAAGTCCAGTTGAGCGGCGTTTGGCTCAGTTGTTTTCCTGCGGTCTCTCGCCGCCTCGCTGCTCCCTACGCGCCGCTTCTTCACCTCGCTACAGCTCAACTGTCACATCAACGCTCATCTTCGCTGTGACAACGGCAGAAGCTTTCCTGGGTGGAAACTTCCGCATTTGATTACAGCCGTCCCGTCATGCGCCATGCGTCCCGTAGAGAGAGAGATAGAGAGAGAGAGAGAGAGAGAGAGAGAGAGAGGCGCGCGAGAGAGAGAGGCGCGATTGGCGGGAGGGGATGACGGGACAGGCTGGACACGCGCTCTCCCTCACTGCCGAGATAAGCTTAATGAGGGTTTACTTAACAAGCAGTCAAAGTTATCCTCTCTCTCTCTCTCTCTCTCTCTCTCTCTCTCTCTCTCTCTCTCTCTCTCTCTCAATTCAATTCAATTTTGCTTATTGGCATGAACAAAGAAAGCATGTTGTTGCCAAAACAGTTTACAGTAAGTGCATTATAGTAGCCTACATAGCCTACCACATATTAACCCTTGTGTTGTCCTCCCGAGTCAAAAACGGACAAAAAAATTGACATTTTTGTCCCTTTTTCAGACTTTTTTTTTTTTAGTTTCCACTAACACCACCTTACTACTACTAGTTTTACAGTACCTTTTGGAATTCATGGTCAATAACCCTCATTTATATAGAATTATACCTAATATTTGAGTTAAATAAGCGGAAATTATGAATTATTTTGACTAATTAAGATCAGAGGAATGTACAGATGAGTTTAGTCAGGAAAGAAAGTGATCAATTGTATTTGCACAATACAATTGATCCATTTTTTTGTGGTAATCTGGTTAAATAGAAACCCATATTTAAGATATATATATTTTTAAAGGGGTCAAATTTGACCCGAGGACAACAGAAGGGTTAAATACACAGTAGGTGTCACATATACACTGCACTGATAGTTATCTAACCCACTAGATGGTTTAAGTGAGAGAGAAACCAAGTCCAGCTTCTGATGAGTAGGCTACAAATGAATTCCTCATAGTAAAATGTGAACCAAAGAAAATCAAGTGTTAAGACATAAATGAACCCTGCTAGCCAAAACAATTAACAAAATAACTTCAATTGCCTCATTAAAAAGTCTTAAAATTATGCCTACATCTACTCTTTCATTGAAAACCCAAAATTGAAGAATATGCTAATGTTCAATTAAAAAAACATACCTCTGTGTACCTATGTGCACTGGAGGTTTCACATTTTCACATAGGCTAACACTTGAGTTGCACATTGAGCCATAATTGGCTTAGTAGTTATAAATGGGCTTACTAGTTAAAATATGCTTTTACAGTACATGTCTTAAACTTATAAGGTGATTACAGTGAAACCTCCCCCCCCCCCTTCAGAAGACAAATGTGAAAACAGCCTGCCAGTGTCAAACTCCACACATGGATCATTCTGCCCAGTGAAGCTCAAGCATCAAAGTGAAATAACAATGAGAAAAGCATATTTTTGAGTGGAGAGGGGGACATGAAAGGGGAACCACCAATTTTACACATTAAGGTCAGTGTAGTCATCATTGGGAGCTTCCTGTTTTAATATGTTTTTATTGTTTTACAGATGTGCATGTCATTCTTACACAAGGGCGTGTGGGGAGTTTTCTAAAGTATAAGAAAACAACCTTGTGATGTTATCAGCGTTTTCCCATCTTGGCCTTTAAGACTATACGCATTTTTAACCAAAAACCTGGGCTCCAACCTGGTGGCATGGAATTGGAAACACAGGTTTTACTGGACATTTAGGCGGGGGTAATGTAATACGTGCTGTGGTATTGAGCCCGTAAGACAGGAAATACTTATATAATTATAAGCCATTGGTTACTTACATTAAACTCTGCACAAAGAAAAGAGGTACACCCTTGGCAAGTCTTGTTCAACTTGTTGAGAATAAGCAGAGAGCTTCCACGACAGGTAGGCCTATGCTTGGAAAGTTTCAGGAGAGGAAGTTGAAACAAGCGTGTAATAAACCTGTATACAATCTTTAACTTACCCATTTTAATACATAAACAGTACAGGGCAAATGTTTGGACACACCTTCTCATTCAATGTGTTTCCTTTATTTCCATGACTGTTTACATTGTAGATTATCACTGAATGCATCAAAACTCTTAATGAACACATATGGAATGATGTACTTAAAGTGTGAAATAACTGAAAACATGTCTTAAATTCTAGTTTCTAAAGTAGCCACCCTTTGCTTTTTTGATAGTGCTGCAAACCCTTGGTGTTCTCTCAATGAGCTTCATGAGGTAGTCATCTGAATTGGTTTTCACTTCACAGGTGGGCCTTGTCAGGGTGAATTAGTGGAATTTCTTGCCTTATTAATGGAGTTGGGACCATCAGTTGTGTTGTGCAGAAGTCGGGTTGATACACAGCCGACAGCCCTATTGGACAACTGTTAGAATTCATATTATGGCAAGAACCAATCAGCTAAGTAAAGAGAAACAAGTGGCCATCATTACTTTAAGAAATGAAGGTCAGTCGGTCCAGAAAATTGCTAAGACTTTGAATGTGTCCCCAAGAACAGTTGCAAAAACAATCAAGCGCTACCACGAAACTGGCTCACATGAGGACTGCCCCAGGAAAGGAAGACCGAGAGTCACCTCTGCTGCTGAGGATAAGTTAATCCGAGTCACCAACCTCAGAGATTGCAAGTTAACAGCAGCTCAGATTACAGACCAGATGAATACCACACAGAGTTCTAGCAGCAGACACATCTCTAGAACAACTTTTAAGAGGAGACTGCACGAATCAGGCCTTCATGTTCATATAGCAGCTAGGAAACCACCGCAAAGGAAAGGCAACAAGTAGAAGAGATTTGTTTGGGCCAAGAAACACAAGGAATGGACTTTAGACCAGTGGAAATCTGGGCTTTGGTCTGATGAGTCCAAGTTTGAGATCTTTCCAACCGCCGTGTCTTTGTGCGACGGAGAAAAGGTGACCGGATGGATTCTACATGCCTGGTTCTCACCGTAAAACATGGAGGAGGAGGTGTGATGGTGTGGGGGTGCTTTTTTTTAAGTAGGCCTACATAACTCCACATGTGTTCATTCATAGTTGTGATGCCTTCAGTGATAATCTACAATGTAAATAGTCATGAAAATAAAGGAAACACATTGAATGAGAAGGTGTGTCCAAACCTTTGGCCTGTATATACACACACACACACACACACACACACACACACACACACACACACACACACACACACACACACACACACACACACACACACACACACACACACACACACACACACACACACTACTGGTCAAAGGTTTAAGGTCACTTTTTCATGCCATTCCATTATAGACAGAATACAAGCTGATCTGAGTGGGGGTCTGATCTTTAATGCAATATCTATATTGCCCATTATCAGCAACCATTCACCCAATGTTCAAAAGGCACATTCTGTTTACTAATCTGATATCATTTTAAAAAACTAACTGAGAAAACATTAGAGAATCCTTTTGCAATTATCTAAGCACATAATGTAATCTGAAAACTGCTTTATACACTGTATATATACTCTATCACCCTTACCTAGCTCCTCTCTAAGCCCTTGGGATAGCTACATCTGTTACAACTGCCTTATTCTGCTGTTTGTTGACCACCATGATGTCCAGTTATACATCTGGATCTGGAAGTCCCACATGATTTTAGCTCTGTCATTCTCTGCCATGTTTGGAGGTTCCTCCCACTTTGACATTGGGGCTTCCAGCCCATACTCGGCACAGATGTTCCTGTACGCTATGCCAGCCACTTGGTTATGGTGTTCCAGGTATGCCATACCTGCCTGCATTTGACACCCCGCGCTGTCATATGCTGGAATGTCTCAGGGGTCCTGGGGTCGGGTATAGCAGATCCTGGCCTCTATTGATCGTGTGCTCAGAGCTTGTTCTTGTGGTGCCATGATTATGACCTCAGTGCTATCTTTTAGACCAGCATTTTCCAGCCACTGGTATGATTTCTCGATATTAGCCATTTCTTCTATCTGTTGTGGTACATGCCACGCAGGGGCTTGTCCTTCCATGATGGTTGCTCCTCTCCCCCTGCCTCCCGGCCATCTTCCTGATGTACTCCTAGATTTTTGGTATTTCATCCTGGATAGTGACTCAGGGTGCTGGACTTGGGGTGAAATTCTCTATGCATTGTGAGGAGCTTCCTTGTCTTGATATCAGTGGCTTCTATCTCGAAAGTTTACACACCCATGCTAAAGTTGATTAAAAAGAGGAATAAAAAAAATCTTGTGGAAATTGATCTTAATGCCTTAATAAAAAAAATAAGGCATTAAGGGCACAAGTATACACCCCCCTATGTTAAATTCCCATAGAAGCAGACCGATTTCTATTTTTAAAGGCCAGTTATTTTATGGATCAGGATACTATGCCTCCTGATAAAGTTCCCTTGGCTTTTGGAATTAAAATAACCCCACATCATCACATACTCTTCACAATACCTAGAGATGGGCATGGCATGGGGTTTTTCAATAGCTGGTTTGATTTGCATTGAGATATGATCTTATGGAAAGTTCCCCATTATTTTTATTTATTTATTTACACTCACTCAGTGCATAGCCACCACATTATGCATGCCCCAATCTAAGGTCCAATCCAAAAAACCTGCCATATTGTAGTATAATTATTGTGTGTGTGTGTGTGTGTGTGTGTGTGTGTGTGTGTGTGTGTGTGTGTGTGTGTGTGTGTGTGTGTGTGTGTGTTGTGCTTTGTTATTGTTAGAGAGTGGTCCTAATAATTTTACTTTTTGTGCTCTAAAAACCTTCAACATAATAACATGACTATAATATCCAGAATCTTAAAAGCGTTGCGGAATTATTATATATTTTTGTTGATGTATAGTATTTCTAGAAGCCTACATTTTCGGTATACCCACCTCTGTCATACACTGGTTTATGTCGCCCTCGTGTGGTTGATACTTGTAATCACACCGAGATCAGTCCGCTCTGAGAAACTGCATTAAGGGGGCAAGAGTGTGTGTGTGTGTGTGTTTGTGTGTGTGTGTGTGTGTGTGTGTGTGTGTGTGTGTGTGTGTGTGTGTGTGTGTGTGTGTGCGCGTGTGCGCGTGTGCGTGTGTGTGTAATATTTTCAAATGTCTTTACTTATTCTTTAATTTCATGTTGATTTATATATTCACTTGTGTCGATGACCCTTCCCCCCCCCCTCAGCTTTACTTTTTGGATTCCTAATTAATATTCTTGCCATTTTACCACAAAGTCTGTGTTCAACTTAAGCTACACTAATAACGAGACTGACGTTGCATAGTTATATTTTTTACATAAAAATAAAAATGATGGTTGGCTATTATTTTGTTTTATGGTAAATTCTATTATTAAATATAATATTTTTTCCGGTTAAGCAGATTTTGCGTATACGTGATATATATTATTATGAATTAATATTAACGGTCTATGGTCCCGGCTACTGGGAACGACAGCGGAACCATTGTTGCCGTGTCAGGATATGAACGGACTCTATACAGTGTCGCACGCTGTCAAAACGTAAAGCAACAGCAGTGTAGAAGAGAAGATTTTTGGTGAAAACTTTGAACGTCTGCATGTCGAAGAGCATCAGTTAGGTAAGCTGTTTATAGCCCTTGTAAATAAAGGATAATCCGGTTTTTTTTGCTCACGTGGTGCTTTGATCCGGTCACGTTATTTGGATTCACTCATTCTGAAAATAACATTACACACTTCCACCAGCTGTTAATACTGTGGCGAGAGAGGCGAGGCTATTCAGTTACATTCTTTGGGTTGTTTTTGTGTATTTGTTGAATTTTTACAAACATCTTTAGGACTTACAAATCATTTAGTCCGACTAAATATCACAGTAAGCTAGATAGATAGATAGATAGATAGATAGATAGATATTGATCCCAGTAAATGGGACATTATAGTGTTATAGCAGCAAAATCAGTGACACAGCACAGAATATAAATATAAATGAAATACTACATACATACAATATACATGAAATAATAATAGGATAAAATACAAGAACAAATATTTGAATATATACAAGTTGGGAATCCAAAAATGTGCAACTGCTTAGATAGATAGATAGATAGATAGATAGATAGATAGATAGATAGATAGATAGCCTTTATTATTAGACTCATGGTCCATAGAACAACAAAAAAAGATACAGATACACAAGACAGACACCAATTAAACAAGACAGCTGTACCAGTAATCCCATAAGGGTGACTGGTATCAATCAGATGTAAAATTAGTAACAAGAAGAATTCAGGCGACCAATAGATGTATACATCAGATTCCTTTAGTAAAGCAGATAAGGTAATAACTCCTGCTTGACAAAACAATTCCCTTGCACTACACCACCTAGGTTTCCTGAGTAGAATGCGCAAAAAAATCATTATAAGCGACCCGCAGCTTACTGATTCTTGCCTTTTTGAAATTGAGGGGGGGCAATGTTAAAAGCAGTACAATATGCTTTAAAGAGGTTTATCTTAACAGTATCAGAACACTAAGAGAACTTCCTGGCGAGCATGTTAGCTTTTATCTACCAGCCACATGCCTATTTTACTATTATATATGGCCTATATACATATATTACTATTTGGCAGGTACAGTACATGGTGCTAATTTTAGACCCTGTATTTGACGCTTTTGGAACAAATTTGATATACTATGATCTTTGTGTAATTCTACTCAATACATTGATGCCTTCAATGTGTTTCTGTACTGATGTATTAGATCCAGCTTGTGGCCCTGTTGACATTTCTAGTATGGATGGCATGGTGATGGAGGAGGAAGATGACTGCCCAGAGTTGGTGCCCATCGACACTCCATCTGGTCTTCCTGCCGAGCAGATACCTGTCACCATCATCACAGGCTACCTCGGTGAGAGACTATGTATTACTCATAGCTTTAATGAGCTTATGAAGGAGGTTATAGTCTAGACACTTGTCAGTCCATCCTCATCAGACTCAAAAGCTGCTCTAGTCCAGGACCATGGTATTGTTCACCTAATGATCAATTTAATAAAAATAATAATTCCTCATCATGTGTTTGTTTCTTTAAAGGTGCTGGAAAGACTACACTGCTGAACTATATCTTAACAGAACAACACAAAAAGCGGATTGCTGTCATACTCAATGAATTTGGAGAGGGTAAGCTAATATAATGTCCTTCAGAGGAATCAAAATTAGTAGGCCTAGTAGTTTCAACTGGTTTTATTCGGGCTGAACAAAGATGCTCTAAGCTATGTATTATAATCTAATAATCTTGTGTTGTTTCCTCAGCTTTCCACAAGAGAGCAGCATAGTAGCAATTTTGCCTAAAACTGAAAGAAGCTCATAGATATGTGTTGTTTACTACTCATCCAAAGTTTTTCTACAAGCTCTGCTACAGCGGACGTCATATTTGCATTGGACTTAGTGATTATTTGAAACGTACATCCTTTTTTACAGTTTACATTAATGTGAATTATGCCTCGGCTAGTTTGACCAGTGCTCTTTTTTTTGTTAGAATTTGTTGAAATGGTCCAAAAACCTCTTATATATATATATATATATATATATATATATATATATATATATATATATATATATATATATATATATATATATACACACTACCGGTCAAAAGTTTGGGGTCACTTAGACATTTCCATTGCACTCCATTATAGACAGAATACCAGCTGAGATCAGTTCAGGGCAGCAGCTTTCAGATTACATTATGTGCTTACATAATTGCAAAAGGGTTCTCCAATGTTTTCTCAGTTAGTTTTTATAAAATGATATCAGATTAGTGAACAGAATGTGCCTTTGGAACATTGGGTGAATGGTTGCTGATAATGGGCAATGTAGAAATTGCATTAAAGATCATATATATATATATATATATATATATATATATATATATATATATATATGTACGTACATATTATGTTGAAATCTTTATTCATATTGCAATCTTTCTTCATATTGCAAATATACAGAAATACAGCATTTTTGGTAGAAATTGCAGAGTCAGTCAGCTAATCTTATTCAGATTTTTCTTCCTTCTTCGTCCTCCACCTGCAGGCAGCGCCCTTGAGAAGTCCCTCGCAGTGAGCCAGGCAGGAGAGCTGTATGAGGAGTGGCTGGAACTGAGAAACGGCTGCCTCTGCTGCTCTGTCAAGTACGTTAATTAACTAAGGTCCATTAGTTGTTGGAGTGTTAATTAAAACAGAAATGAAAGGTTCAACTTATTGCTTTGTCTTACGCCATTTTTAATCATTAGTGGATGTTCCTTAATTGATCAGGGACAATGGTCTTAAAGCCATCGAGAACTTGATGGAGAAGAAAGGAAAGTTTGACTACATCCTGCTAGAAACCACTGGCCTAGCTGATCCAGGTACCGCACATTTAATTCTTATCATATTAACCTGTATTTGATTGTTAAGTAGGCCGCTGTTTTTTTTTAGCTCTGGCCTGTAGACACACACACACACACACACAGACGTACACATACACACACAGACATACAGTACATTTGACAGTCAGTTGGCAAACAGCAAAATCTATTTTATGCAAGAAACACAATGATTATGTTTCTTCTATAAGATACTAATACCATTGCAGACAGAGTCATAAAACAGGGTCACACCAGGTTCAACAACTGATTAACAGAGCTGAACTTCTCATGACAGGCCATATTCCACATAGAGATTGACCAACTTCTGCAAATGGCTGGTATTGACAGCATGCTGGACAGAAATATAGTAACTACTGAAGTCCATGGGATGGGATCCATACAGTATCTCACTGAAAATCATGCAGCCAAAAATGCTACATTCAAGAGCAGCCTTCAGTATTATGGTGACACTATGGAAATCAGTATACTCAATGTACCCAGGACTTACTTGATTGCAGCGTTGATACTGAGTGGTGAATAATGTAAATTTAATTGAATTAGTTGACATAATTTATAGGAAAAGATACATATGAGTTATCTTATGCAGTCTACTATATATGAGTACATTTATTTATTTTTTTACTTAAGCCTGTATTTGCTTTATAGACAGTTTTTTGTCTTATGTAACTTAGAAAGACATTCCTGGCATAATATTTCTGAAGAAGTGAAAGAAGAAGCAGAAGTGAAACATTTTAGAATTCTGAGGACCAGACTAGTGTTGCGGTGGCGGGAGCGGGAGCGTCCAAAAAGCTTATTTTCATCAGGGCATCCAAAACAAAACCTAGCTGTCCGTTCAGCTCTCAGCTTTAAATCAGAAAAGCAATGTTAGACCATTACAGGGGGGTGCTGCGACAATCGGGGCGTGTCGCTTAGTGACAGGTGTCAGGAGGTAGCGGCATGTTCAGAAAACACGCCACATGGCTTCACAGGCAGGAGCAACAGAGCACGCTCAGACCGGGACTGTCCTAACTCCTCTGCCATGTCATTGGCTGAGACAGCCTCGTTATCAACTAGGACAGGTCTGTCATTGGCCTTGGCGGTGCTGTCAATCATAAAGGCTCCCGGGGGATTCTCCTCTTCCATTCAGGAAGAGGTTGGATGAGTTATGTGAAACATGCCACTCAAAAACAGTGTTTTCATTACACGTCCATCAAATATTTACAATGCTTTCTTATTCTCGCTTGGCAGCTTGACAAAAGTGCATTATGTGAACAAGCTGTGGCTTTCATGGTAACATAGGGTCTTATAATAACCACGTTCACAGGAAAATAGAAACAACCCAAATGTACCAGCAAGAGATAAACAATTGAAAGCTTCTGATATTGGTTGTTTCTGCTCCACAGAGCTCAGACAGAAAATAATGCACGCAGGGTTTCTATAAATAACGCAATGCCGACTTTTAAACAGAAACTTAAGATGTGGATGTCATTGAATATTGCGGAAATTAATAAATTACAATTAGACCAACATTATTCTGCTTATTAACCCTTGTGTTGTCCTTGGGTCAACTTGACCCATTTCAAAGTGTTTTATAACTGAAATATTAGATTTTATTCAACCAAATTGTCCAAAAACAACATGGATGATTCCATACAACATTCTTCAGGTAAAATGAATGATTACTTTCATTGAATTTTTTTGGGCGTTTTATTTAATCTTATAGCATTTGAATTATTTTTCAAAACAGTATCCGGACTAAACTTTGACATATATGTATCTGTGATCCACTCAACATCCTCTGATCTTAACTATTAGTCAAAATAATTCATAATTTCTGCCTTTTTAACTAAAAACATATGTATAATTTGATACAAATGAGGTTTGTTGACCATGAATTCCAAGAATAAGCATAAAACCTATTATTAATTAAACCAGCTCAGTTTTTTTTTTTGTTTTTTTTTAAAGCGCCAGAAGCATGGAAAAAGTGACAAATAAATCAGAAAAAAATGACAAAAACATCAGAAAAGCACCAAAAAAAATTCAATTTTGACGTGGAAGGACAAGTTCATGGTTAACAGGAAGACAACACAAGGGTTAAGTGAAAGTGCCAAAAATATGCTGACAGTAATACCCATGTAACATGCCAGGGGGCTGCATATGTACGCTTGGATTTCTCTGTTATGTTGAAGGGAGGGGGAAGACAAAAAGAAAATAGCATCTGTTTACTTCAACATTTCCTATGTGACTTTTTGAAAACTTTATTTGTAGATGTGTATGACTTTCATATCCTCTGGCAGGCGCTGTGGCCTCCATGTTCTGGGTCGATGCAGAGCTCGGCAGTGATATCTATTTGGATGGTAAGACATTTAGACGTAGACTTCTCTTTATTAATCCTTTTTGCGATGACTCCCGCAAGGAAATTGAAATTTCCAGCGTCAGTTTTAGGAAAAGAATACAGTATAGAGAGAAAAATAAAAAAAGACAGTATAAAGATAACAATAACAGTAATAATAATAACAATAAAAAACCTTTGGCATACAAGACATAAAAAGACTTTTAACATAAATTATTAAAATTTGTTGTGTATGTTCTGTCAGTATGTATGTGTATGTTCTGTCCTCTTTGCCATATCCCCCCCCCCCCTTTGTGTCTTTGTCCATCTTGCAATTGAATTGGTGGTAGGAATACTCTTTTGGGCTTAATGTGTTCGTCTGGTGCGTCAAACAGAACTTCCCACAGGTCTGAGTCTGACTGGTTTTACTTAGGAAGAAAAATGGCTTTTGATAAAAATTGGGCTTTTGATAAAAATGTTACAATAAAATATTTTTTTAATTTGAGGCTGTAACAGCTCCAACTATAGTCTAATTTTGAAGAGACACTTCTTCTGTCTTGGGTGACATTTTCTTGTTTGTGTATCTGTTTTACTTGTGTGTGTGTGTGTGTGTGTGTGTGCTTGCATGAACGGTGTCTCGCACCTCACACTAAATTCTCAGCTGTCCGCTCTGTTGTGACAGGCTAGCACACCAAAAGTGGACATCAGGTAACTCAGAGAGAAAGTGGTTTAGACAAACTGACAAAACTGTTTACCAAAAGGCAATTCAGAAAAGCTTGTTCACGAGTTATAGCACTACATTTGATCCACTGATTCGCCTTATTTAGTTATTTTTTTTACTTTGTCCATCTTAGGCATCGTCACAGTCATTGACGCCAAGTACGGACTGCAGGTATGTACTAAGAAGATATTTAAGAAGCTTCCCATTTTAAGAAAATGAAACCACAATTTTTATAGCTTCTAATATGTCTGTAAATTAAATACAGTTAAGTTTGGACTGTTAGCCAGACATAACAAGCACTTTAAGTTGTTACTGTGGTACATTGGGATAGGCATTTTTTGCAATTCTTTGACATTTTACACACCTTCATTAATCAATTAATTAGATTTAGTAATTAAAATAATCATAAGTTGCAGCCCTAATGGTCTTGTTGCCAAACATTAAAACATCAGCCGTATTTGCACCTGCGCATTATCTTTAAATACATTAGGCTTATTGTGACTTTAAATCCACAATAAGCTGTTAAACTTGTGAGATTGTTCGTAAACCCTCAGTGAATAGTCACACACACACACACACACACACACACACACACACACACACACACCTGCCCTCCCTGTGGTAAATAAAAGGAACAGGACAAGTGACACCTAGATAATGGGCTCTAATTTGAAGGTGTCATACTCAGTGAGGTGACACATTTCATGCCCTATAGGTGCTGCTCTGTCTTCTCATTGGAGAGAAGCAAGATGAAGGAAATGATGACAGAAGGAAAGAGAGAATAAGTAAAGAATAAGAAAGAGTAATTGATTCCAGAGACCGTTGTAATAGGACTGTCACATTCACTCACCTGCGTTTTCCCCCTCATCTGTCCCATAAAACATCCATCTGTCTGAGGGGTTTCAAGGTGACTTGTATTGGCCTCACACCACCCTCTGAAAGGCCTTTGTTTCTTTAATACATTTTTTGTCACATATTCCTTCAGAAATGAAGCGGGGGTGATGCATACAGTGACAGATGAATGTCAGATTGACACTCAGAGGTCATGATCCAGATTAACACCTCCTACTCTGTCTGTTATTACATATTAAACTGTTTTGGAAAGCACTGCCTGCATCCCAGGTGCAAGCACAAGACGCAAGCAGAAAATGAAAAGCGATCTCTTGTGGATTCATGTGTTGAGAAAGTCACTTAGATGATAGACAGGCCTTTCTTTTACCAATTTATCTGTCACATTTCCTTTTTGGCTGTGGCAAAACAAATTGCATATATATTACTATTTTTTTTGAAGAGTTTGTTTTAAGTTGGAAATCTGTAGGTGTCAGCTTGAGCACATTTTGCACTTTTAAATCCTATTTTTTCCTTTCATTTTTTGGTTGCTTGTGTAAGTTATCCTTTCTTTATGCAGCAACTTACAGAGGAAAAAGCCGATGGACTCGTCAATGAAGCAGCCAGGTATGTTTGCTGATGGTTTAAAAAAAAAGAAAATACAGATATTCGCTTTCTTACATGGGAAAAAAAAAAACACTACCATTTTTATGGACTGAACAAACAATGTAAATTATTGGTCTTTAGAGGTGCTGGTAGATGGGTTTTGTTATCATTGGACAAAGCCAGGCTAGCTGTCTATGTGCTGTACAGACATGAGCACGGTGTTTCAACTACAAGAAGAGCTTTTCCCAAAAATACTGAAATATTCTTTTAAGACTACAGTCACCCCACTGTGTCTCATGACATGCTGTTGACCGTACTCTTGCCACCCGACTGTCTCCCTCCCTGGGCGCCTCTGTTGGTCTCTTCCAGCAGCTGTGTGGTGTTGTTGTTGAACAAATACACTGATGAAGAAAGACCAGTTGCATGACCCTCTGCATTCTTGGCCTTTGTTTGTGTTTGCACCTCTAAACTAAACTGCTCAGCTCCCATTTGAGATTGGCACGTACCGCTCACTGCCCCCACCCCCACCCCCCCGAAAAACCCATAAACTACACTACACCTCGTTACAAGTATGTTCAATGTTTTTAGACCAAAAAAAAACAAACAATTTAATAGAATAGAATGCCTTTATTGTCATTATACACAAGTGCAGTATGTGTGTAACGAGATTTAAGCAACCCTCTTTACAGTGTCAACACAAAATATAAAAATATATAATGTAAGTAGTGCAGGAAAAAATAGAGGGGGGAATGTACATATATAAAATAGTAGAAAGATAAAGGGTTTGTATACATAAAAATATAGTTTGGTGTGTCAAAAGTCCTGGGTATTAAATATTGCACTGTAATGAAATTAAATGGTTAATTGTTAATAATAAATACATATTGCACTGTAATGAAATTTGGTGTGATTCTTGGTTTAAAAAAATAAAAAATAAAAAAAATCCCTGTTGATGGGTTTGTGCAATTTTGTGTCACTTCACACATAAACATAATGTTGTGTTTAATGTCTTTTTAGGCAGATTGCTGTCGCTGACCTGACCATAATCAACAAGACAGACCTGGTGAATGAGGAGGAACTGGCTCAAATACGAGAGGCGGTCAGGTCAGCTTCACACTTTTACTGCTCATCAACTAGTAGTATTCATCATTTTATCTATGTTATCTTATTGTTGAGTTGCTAATGTGTAACTTTGGGACAACAGTACATTAGTCTCCTTTAACCGGTCAAGTTTTAGAGTGATAGGGTAGAAGGAACAAGGTCCAGTGTGTTAATTTCTTTTTCCTCTCACTTCAGGTCTGTAAATGGTCTTGTCAAGATTCTAGAATGCCAGAGGTCAAAGTAAGTTTTTTTTTTTTTTTTTTATTGTTGTTGTGTACGTAGCTTTGTACCAGGTTCCCTGCTTTGGATAGTGTGTTGATGAACTCCACGTGCTGCTCCTGCTCAGATCTTTGTATCAAAGATAGAGTCGTCCAGGCGTGACATTGCTCAAGAGGAACCCACAACATACACTAACTGCTGCACCCTGAATACACACCAAACCCTCAATGGTGTTCAGTTACCCACAAGTCTTTGCTCTTTGACCCTGGGTCTTTAAACCGACGTGGTTGCTTATGTGCGTGCGTGTAAATGTGTGTGTGTATGCGCACTCTGAGTTGCATGTTGCGTGTTATCGGACCCAGGTTGCATCTGGCTAACACAAGCAGTGTGAATCAAAGGTTTGGATGTGTTTTGGATCTGCTTTGCCCCCCACAGAGTTCAGACCGGGGTGAACAGATGAAAGAGACCGTGCAGTGAGGGGTTAATCGGAAAAACATTGCCACAACGTTTTGCTTGAGCCAGTTCACCCGGTTACCCTTAATGTTAGTTTTAGCCGACTCATAATCAGCCATCTTCTCCCACAGGGTGGATCTCTCTGAAGTGCTGGATCTGCATTCCTTTGACAGTAAGGATGGAGCAAAGTGAGTTGGTTTTGTCCTGTTTATTTGATCTAATTAGGATCCTAAAGTAAATACAAAGGCACTGAATATGGAAAAGTAAAATCTTACATATCGATACATATAAATATTCCAATCATACAAAGTACAAAAGTAATAACAAAATACGGTTACAGGTTTAGGGCCCTGAAGTTTCATGTACTCAAAATGTCTTATTCAGATAGGAATTATGTATGTAACAGCCAAGACAACTTCACTTCAATAAAACAAATACAGCAATTGTAAGCCTAATACCAATATTGATATATTTGAGTCTTATAATAATAAAAAAAGAAAAATCTATCAGCTGATATGTTTCCCATTTTTGAGGTTCCCTGAAATTTAGGGACATTTAACTGAAAACGTGCCCATGCTCTCTGCCAGACAAATGATGTAAAGGTGACACTGTTTTCTAGCAGTATAGTCAAAAGTAGTCAAAGACGGTATAGTCCACTCTGCGGAATAAAAGGACGTCCCTTACAGTTCGTCTGAGGCGGATACCCATATCGATATTTGGGAATTTCAGATGTTTTACATAAATTGTAACAGCTAATGGTCTTTCTTATTTATTTTTGAAATAGTAAGTGAAATACTGTATATAACATTTGAAATTTGTGACAAGAAGAAATGTGAGAAAAATATTTACTGAGCAGGACATTTCACCGCTGAAAAATAACTTGCTCTCTAGTGGACAAACTATTTAATGGC
This sequence comes from Percina caprodes, assembly GCA_013375575.1. Classification (NCBI taxonomy): domain Eukaryota; kingdom Metazoa; phylum Chordata; class Actinopteri; order Perciformes; family Percidae; genus Percina; species Percina caprodes. The sequence goes on along the minus strand of JABXJD010000277.1, from coordinate 476,900 downwards.
AACACTGTTTTTAAATGACCTCAAACGTATCTTTGGCATTTCTACGCTGCAATGTCTTGTTACTTATCGGTTGACATTCTGTATGCGCTACTACCAATGTGCCCGTGGATAATATGTATAGTACCCATCCTGTTCCATATCAAAACTTGCAGTTAAAGATCAAGAACTCATTTTGACTGCGGTGATGGCTTTTGTTGCTAGTCTGTCTGAACTGTGTACCCATCAGTCTTTGATACTGTTGCTCATCATGTTTCTCTCTAATTAACAAACCCTTTTATTGAGCGTCCCCCTGTTACACCGCAGGGTGGTCATCATATTGTATCCCCTGTAGAATGTCATTCTCATGAATAGAGTCAGTGTTCATCCTTTCATGTGAATGAAACGGGCCGCGGTGTTAAAGCTCTCTTACATGCCCTTGGTCAGTGTCTCTGAGACCAGCTGCAGAGGATTAGAGCTGTGTGTGTCCACTGGCTCCCGAGGAGTCCCCCTTGTCCCCACAGATAGCTCCTTTCCCCCTGCCTTTGAGAGTCCACGCCCCTCCTCCCCACGATCCCACGCTGGCTGTTTGAAGCGGCCCCCCGCTGCTCCACCTGTGTGGTACTAACAGCACGCATGGCTCAAGCTGCTGGACACAACATTTAGCCTCCTTGTGAGGTCAGGGAGAAGGGGGGTTGAGGAGGTCTGATGGGGACAACAAGGGCTGTATAGTTTGTTTGGGGGTGGTGGTCAGTGTTTTGTAGGATTTAATTGCCAATCCTAAAGTTTTTACAAGTCCCTTCAGAGTTGTGTCATTAAGCACTGATGCAGCTTGCAGTGTATAGATAGATAGATAGATAGATAGATAGATAGATAGATAGATAGATAGATAGATAGTAGAGAGAGAGGTTAATCTTTTGACTTCAGATAGGATTTTTTTTTAAGATTATTTTTTGGGCTTTTCCCTTTATTAGATATGACAGTGAAAGGGGGGGGGGGCAGCAAAGAGCCGCAGGTCAGATTCAAACCCTTGCCTCTGTAAAGCACTCAGCCTACATGGGGCGCACAGATGGTCGTTGAATTTAACCAGGAAAAGCTTCTGTAACATTAAAATCAGTTTTCATGATGGATAGCATTTAAAATTAGTTACAGGTCAATTATATAAAAAACATATTTATCCCAGAAACGGCTCCAATGGCAGCTTAAAACATTGGTTTCCTACTTTTAGCTTGTGAGCCCTAAAAATAAAGAAATATCTATTCGCGAAACGGTGTGACTAGTTCAGTCAAAGTAAAAAGATTCCTCTTTGTTTCATGTTTAGAGTCCTGAAGAAGTAAAATTATCCAGCAATTTACAAGAAAAATGGCTAAGATTAGAAGAAGTCTGAAAATATTGGCATTAAGTTATTTAACAGAAATGGTGGAACCACGGCCGTTAAAGTGACTGTATGTAACTTTTTAATGTTTCATCTGATGATCATAAGTGACCTGTAACAGCAAACGAGACTTACAGTGAAAAGAACACGATTTTTTTACATGTTTTTTTATTAATGCCTTTGCCCGGGTCCACGAAATGTACAAAATGATTTACGGCAGGCAGACTTTGCAGTAACACATTCTGATGGGTCACATATTTCAGTGTGACACTGGAAAAAGCCTGCGGATCCAGCCAGGTAAAATGTAGCAGGAAATTACTTTTTATATAGGCATAATTGTATTTTAATTTAATTTGAGAAGGTATCTGTTGTAATAATGGCTGATACTGGGGCATTCCCATCACAGCAAAAAAAGGAAATTACATGAAGAACAACTAAAAGCTAGTGAGTGACAGACGGTGGTCGGATTTTCAGAATATGGAGAAAATTAAGGGGTTGTAAATTATTCAAAACCACAAATTGGCCCTCAGGTATGTAATATGTCTGTTCCATTCATAAAATAACTTTACAATGCGCAGTGTGGTTGTACGTCAGTAGCCTGCATTAAACTACGACCCCCTTCCATTTAGCTCCCGGTTTTAGTTCTTTTCAGTGCGTGTTTGTGTTGGCCTACAATTTTCTTTTCCCTTGTCCCCCTGTACTTGTGTAAAGCATCCTTGGGATTCATGAAATAGTATCCTGATCCATGAAATAACTGGCCTTTAAAAATACAAATCTGCCTGCTTCTATGGGAATTTAACATAGGGGTGTGTATACTTATGCCCCCTGTATTTTAAGGAAGAACATTTATTTATTTACAATACATTAATCATTTATAAAGAAAATTGGTGTTCTTAAAAGGTTGGATTTTTAATTTATTTTTTTTAATTAAAATTGTTTTTTTTGTCTATTGTCTTTTTAATCTACTTTAGCATGGGTGTTTGAACGCATTCAAGCCACTGTAACTTGGTAATACAGCACCGTAAAGAAAAGATCTGTGGTAAAAACACTACCCCTATGTTACAAATAGCCACTTTAGGGCCCTAAACACACCAACCCGATGGCTGACCGTTGGCAGAAAACTCCTCAAGTTGGCCAAAAAAAGTGCCTCAGAACACACAGAAGCCGTGCCGACTGCCGACGGCAGCTGATTGGAGGAAAGCGTCACGTGGGTCCAGTTTGGCCAGAAATTCAAAGCCAGACTGTCATCGCGGCTTGTTCAGAATGATCCCAAGTTTTGGCTCTGCTCAGTCCATTATGACACAAAAATGTCTATCATGTAGGATGAAAATGAAAAAATATGGTATGATGTTTATGTCTCTCCTCTATACAGTCTAGCAGAGAAGCTGCAACTTGTGAAAGATACAAGACCACATCTTGACAAGGTATTGTTTGTGTGCTCTGAACTCTGTCTCAGTCATCCTTTTATTCATCCACTGCCGATACTTAACTTCTCCATGCATCTCTTATAGTTTTCCTTGTTTTGTTTGCTAATTTATTCCAACACATCATTTCCTACAGGATAAAAGGAGATGCATGCTCCTGAGGCTTGCATTCCCCCCCAGGCTGTGACACTGTAGTGAAAACTCCCTCCCTGCTCTGGTTTTTTTGTTGGGATCGACTTGAGGCTTTTGATGTTTTCTTGTCACACTGTAAATAGACCCATTCTCGGTCATACACATCTGCATCATAGACATTCAGTAGACTGGGCACACTGGGTTGGCTAGACTGGCTAGAAGCTCGGCTACATGTTTTACAGTTGTTTGAATTCAATCCAGATGTCATAAAATGTAGCATACAGACCATTTGCCATTGTTTAATTAGCCGTTAAATGTCAAATATGAATGGGAAACGGTGTATCACCAATATCCCAACCTCAATTAGGTCCAGTTATTTTCAATGATGTAAATTATTACAAATATTTCTTAGTCTCATAGCATTTGTCTTGATGTTATCATCAGGCTTTAGACCAAATGATTCCTCACAGCAATTAGGCCTCATCTTATGCTTTGTACCCGTGGACCTTTATCACAGGATGAGGAGAGATGAGGGTTGTTTGTGTGGGTAAATAACGGCATTGTTGTCTGTTTTCTCCACGTTCCCTTTCCCGCATGAAGCTCAACCGTCCCTCAGACCAACCCCCTTTCTCTCCCCCCCCCCTTCCCTGTGTTGCTCTTTTCATGTAAATGAGAATGCTGTTTTTCTGTTGTTATACCAAATGACAAGGAAGTGTGTGACCTTAACACTCCAACACAAAACCCCCAAATATCTACAAAGTGCCCTTTCAATGCTGTAAGGACGTGTGTGTGTGTGTGTGTGTGTGTGTGTGTGTGTGTGTGTGTGTGTGTGTGTGTGTGTGTGTGTGAGGAAAAAGAGAGAGAAAAGGGGGATTTAGGCAGATAGAGGTTCCAAGTGGAGTCGTGGTTTTTGACACAGTCTTCGACAGAGTCATCAGGCGGGGCGTAAAAACACTTCTTTTGTTCAAAGTTCATAATGACTCGGCAGGTTTCAGTGAACGGAAAATATATTTTAAAATAAAGGTTCACATCGGTGAACTGTAAGTCCTTATAACACCCAGAAAATAGAAATCTCAAAACATTAAAGCTACACTTAAAGTACAATTTGAAGTACTTTTTTACATTTTATGCAACTATATACTTCTACTACATTTCAGAGAATTAAAATAATACACTACATAAAACATATGATCAGTTATAAACTACCCAAGGTTCTTGAAATTTGCCCCACCTTCACAATATTAAAATGCTGTATTTTTAGTGAGTGAAAAGTGTTGGAGCTTCTTTAACCACGATGTAACCCTTGTGTTGTCTTCCCGTCAAAATCAACACTTGTGTTGACGCTTTCGATCGATTTTTTTTTTTGGTCCCTTTTTTCAACACTTTTGACACTTTTTTTCAACGTTTGTCACTTTTTTTGACGTTTTCAACACTACGTAACACTAACTCATTAACTGTAGTTTTACAGTTATTTTTGGAATTTATGGTCAATGAACCTCATTTATAAGAAATTATACCTAATGATTGAGTTAGAAAAGCAGAAATTCTGAATTACTTAGACTAAAATTAAAGGAATGGATGTTGATGGATAATCACAGACTGGAATATGTCAACTTTTACTCAATACTATTTCAAAAACACTTCAGTTTGTTTTCCAAATGCTATAAAATTGAATAAGACGCCCCAAAATTAATGAAAAGAGAGATTTGTACTTGCCAAAGAGCGTTGTGCGGAATCAATCAGGTTATTTTGAGTAATTACAATTGGGTAGTTAAAAAGAACATTGCTATAGGAAAACTGGACAATTTGAACCACAAAACCACAAAATGTCTAATTTGTTGTATATATGGATAACTCTATTATCCATATTCTATTTACTGTCATCCTCAGAGTATTTTAACTGTGACGTTTGAAGTGGCTGGAGATCTCTCTGAGGATGCCTTGAATGTCTTCATCCAGGTACACTCCTGTTCGTATACCCATTGCCATTACTAATTAGCTCTAACACAATACAGTCCTTTGTAAAGTAAACACCCATTTCCCACTGTTTCAGGATCTCCTATGGGAAAAGACGTTCAAAAACAAAGAAGGGCGTCCCATGACTGTCATTCGGTCAAAGGTACAGTAAAGAACAATAGTCACCGCAGTGGCCACAGTGATCCATAACTGCCACTTTATTATCTGCATTAATCAGTTCCACACGCTTCATTCAGTGTTGGTTAATGTGTCACCTGTGACTGTGTGTGTGTGTGTGTGTGTTTTTAGGGCATAGTATCATTTGCAGGTAAAGCCCACCAAGTGATGCTGCAGGGGGTCCACGAGCTGTATGACCTGAATGAGACTCCACAGCTTTGGGAGGAGAACCAGCGGATCAACCGACTGGTCTTTATAGGTGAAGACACACACACTCACATCTATTAAGTATTTTTATTGTTTTAGAAAAGGTACAATATATATGGTGCAACATTACAATGTCAATTGTAACATCTTTCTATTAACCCCGTCCTACCCACTACAAACCCTTATGCCGAGAAAAGGACATCCAAAGAAACCAAAAAATTAATTTAAAAAATAAATTAAATTAAAATAATAAATAAATGAATAAATAAAATACAATTTAACAAATAATAACAGACTATTACTTCTATTTATTTACACAATTCTAACACACCAATGTGAAGGCAGCAAATTCATTGAATTGCATAAAATGGATCAAAATGGCTCTTTTTGACAATGTCTTTGTGTTAATGATCACTTAACGGCGAGGTTGTACAAAAACGTTTATAATCAAATTCACAGTTATAACTAGAAATTCTGTAATTCTAGCATAGATTACATAAGTTATATGTGGTAAACCTGCATCATAGTTGTGGGTCCACAATTTCCTGAGAGTGTCACAGGAATTTTCTGGGAAAATGCAATTTGGTTCACATTACTTGTAAAAAATAGAGACACTGTTCATATGCTTCTTTTAGCAGGTCAGCTGAACCTGCAAAAATGTGAAATTTGTCAACATGCAAGCATACAATTAAACAAAATAGAGAGTAATGGTTCCATTAATAAATGAATAACAAATGAATATTTTCTAGGGTGTCAATTAAGCTTTAATTTCAAAGCTGATTCTCTGGAAATCAACTAAACTCGACACAACTAACTAAACTCCAACGTAACAGTATCATAACTTTGGCCCTGTTTAATCTGTAAATAGTACCAAATTACATTTTTCTTTCCAGGAAAACTCCTTGGAAATATTTCAGAAATTGCTAGGAAATCAGACACTCATAAAATATACATACTAACACACACAATATCTCTATCTGTGTGTGGCTGTGCTGCGTCAATGCTCACGTTTCTCTCTACTCTGTCCTGCAGGAAGGAACCTGGACAAGAACATTCTGCAGGAACACTTCATCTCTACGGTTTTGGAACGAGCGGAGAGAAAGTAGCTACAAACTCTTCTCTCCTTTTTCTTTTTTGCTCCGAAAACGGATGATTCTGGTGCAAACGTCGTGGCTTTGGCCATCCATAAATCTGGGACTGTGTTTCAGACATTCATTCCTTTCCCACAACAACGAGAGGTACGTAAGAAGATGGTCAAGGTTACAGTAGTAATCAATACAGTAGTTTTAAATTGTGATAATCTGCCACTACCTGCTTTAAATGCTATCAAAGAGTGTTTATGTGGCTGTAGTGCCTGAGATAAATGCTGTGTGTCACCCTGGAAACTTACACTGAACATGACCTCTAAAATGTGTACACACACAAAGAAGCAACAAAAGACCAGAACTGTAATCAATATATTGTTATTTTTTTTGTTTTATATATAGATGGCCTTGTAAAATCTGCCATTTTAAAGGTTAGGAGCCCAAGTAGTGTTGGAACTTGCGAAGTGAAAGACATACTGTAGTGTGGTACAAGACTGTGTAACAAGTAGGCGTGCTTATGTTTCTGGCATTTCACATCCTGTATTTTTAAATTATTCAAAATAAAGTTTATTTCTGAACATATTCTAAGACTGCTGATATACTGTACCTAAAAAAAAAAAAAAAAAGCAATTGGTAAAAATGGCTAGTTCTAGCTGACAGCGGCAGACTATTAACATCACAACAGACACAAAGTTCCTTTGTGTTAAGGCGGTAAGTTAACCATGATACTCGACAAAGTGTGAAAAATGCCTCCAAGAGCATTAACATCTAAGCTTTTATTGCTATGAAACCAGTCAGCAGGCCATGGTTATGATAAAGTGTGTTTCACATGACATGACTCAAATATTGAAGGTATTGTTTTATAATAAATTAATATGAAATATGTGATTGGCTGTAAATATGTTTAATCCTAAATTGAAAACTGTTTGACTTGTTCCGATGGAGATATATAGGTTTGATTAAAATTAATAATTACATCATCTGTTGTCATCAATTTTGCCTTGTTTCAAAAATACTGAGTTTACCTTAGTGTTGCATTTAAAGACTAAATGTTGAATTGCAGCTTTAATTACGTTAGTGCTCATATTACTTGACAGTCATTCAGTTTTCTGTTACTTTGGCCTTTTAATGGTGCAATCATGTGAGAGCCATCGCTCTCACACACAGTAGGCCCAGCAAGGTGAGGAAATAGGTGGAGTTTTCCCAACTTAGTCATTTGCAATGGAAATAGTTTAGCAGCACGGTTTTAGCACATATCCGCTGGTGGACCGGTTTGCTTTGAGGATGGCTCTGCTTATTCATCCCGGTCGTAAAGCCGAGCTGAACCCTGTAGCCCAGAGCGCATCGTTCAGCTGCGTCGTTTCCTACTCGATTCTGATGCTGATGGCCTCGTTAAGGCGACTATTGCCTCTTTTCTTTGCTGGCTGCGGGAAGCCCTACCACGGCCATTTTCATGGTCACACCACCCGCAGGCATCCAGAGGTGGCAAACTAAACGAACCCGCGGGGGTTCCGAGGGGGAAACACTTGGTTTCTTAGCACTTACTAGGCGGGGTGTTAAGATTCCCAACATCATCCCACCTCTGACTGTGCTGCTGTACGATTCGTCATATCAGATCATTAAAATACCATCAAATTTAAGTTAACCTCAAATAAAATCTATTTTGGTAGCATGTGTACATATCAGACCCAGAACACTGCGTACACCAGGCTCACGGTACCATAGGGTGCACACTAACCATTGCATGACTGCAACAAGTGATTGGCCAAAAATAGCACGGTAGTGACTTTGTTAATATTCGTCAAGAAATGTCTCAATACAAAGATATATATATAAAGCTGTGAGGCTGAGCTTTCTGATTTTATTTTGGAGACTTTATTTTATTTAATGTTTTGTGTTGCGCCCTCTAGAACCGTTTGGAATATCCATATTGGCCAAAATTCAACAGATTGCCATCCATAAATTGACCTTTCTTTGCATGAATCGGCGTGCGCACCTCAGGACTCCCCGGGCCCCCCCAGCTGTGTTGCCCCCCGTGGTGAGGGGCTACTCTGATAGGTCCAGAGGGTTAAAGGGACTGGCCTGCAGGATAGCAGTCGCCCAGAATATAAAGGCTTAGCCCTCCTTACCACAACAAACAGACAGCATCTCGGACGGTAGATGTGCTTTTACGCATGAATAGGGGCCTATTGGTTTGTACGCACACCGAACCATTAATGCCTCTTTGGCACGGTTGAGTTTTTTAGTTTTTTTTTTCATTCTGCGTGTGACCATGACTCTCTCCAGTGAATTTGAGGCTTCACAGCACGCTGCTTTGCCCCTAGAAGATGATGAGATTGACATAGTGGGCGAGGATGAGCCTACCCACCGGCGTTTATATCGAAATGAGTGCTCCACGGACCCCGGCTCCTCAGCAGAATCTGGTGCGGAGTTTGACTCTTCAGAGCCAGACTCCTCGGGGGAAAGCGAGAATAGTTTCTGCGCAGACGCACTGCCGTTCAGGAAAGCTCAGAACAGCTCGGTAAAGCCTCCTTACTCCTACATTGCCCTCATCACTATGGCCATCCTGCAGAGCCCGGCGAAGAAGCTGACGCTGAGTGGCATCTGTGACTTCATCAGCAACAAGTTTCCCTACTACAGAGACAAGTTCCCCGCTTGGCAGAACTCCATCAGGCACAACCTGTCTCTCAACGACTGTTTCATCAAGATCCCGAGGGAGCCTGGGAACCCGGGCAAAGGCAACTACTGGTCTCTGGACCCGGCCTCAGAGGACATGTTCGACAACGGCAGCTTCCTTCGGCGAAGGAAGCGGTTCAAGAGAAACCAGCCTGAATTCGGCAAAGACGGACTAATGTTTTATTCCAACTTGAACTGCTACCGGCCGTACGGGCAACCATATTGCTTACAAGGCCAGGTAAGCCCCCCTCCCGCTGCTCCTATCCGGTACATGCCTCTGCAGGAAGGCATCATGATGCCTCCCTCCTATCACCTACTACCACAGACTTTGAACAATCACAGGAAGTGCAGTGGGCCTAAAGACATTAGAGCGCAGGTTTGCGCACCAGAACCCCCTGGCCCGCAGGCAAAGTGCTCTTTCAGCATTGACAGCATCATGAGCAAGCCCTCTCCCAGCTGTCCACAGAACCCAAATCCACAGCAGAGCCCTCGCAGCGCTCTTGGGTACGGTCATCTCATGGTTCCGACGCTCCTGCAGGCTCCCAGGACTCCATTCTGCCCCCCTGCCATGCTGAGCACGGCTCCTTTAAGAAACCTCAGTCTCTCTTACCATCACTGTTGAAGCCTTTGGTGTCTGTGTTTTGATGCTATGTGAAGACACATCTGTGTAGCTCATTTCTTACAGAAATGTTTTAATTGCATGATATTTATGTGCGTTGACAGTCAAAGTTATATGTCTCAAAAGAAATAAGTGTAAATAAGATGAGTGGTAATATATTTGTGAGACTTGCTGCAGTGAAAACCCTCGTTGTTGTTAATTAACGTGTCAAAATAAATGTCTGAAACATATCTGTGATGTTTAAAGCTCTTTATTTGGTTAGGAGCAGTTATTATTATACATACATTACTTATTTAGTCCAGGGCGCAGAATTTTAAAAGAAGAAATACAGCAGTCTATGAAATTAGACAGAAACACCTTTAATTTCCATATTATAGTCAGAAACATATTAGGATTTTGTTGAGATTATGCATCAGTGTGTCAGGCTGCAATAAGTTAAAGAGTTTTGGTTAACCCTCCTGTTGTCTTTGGGTCAAATTTGACCCATTTTCAAAAGGTTTCTAAATTAGAAAGTTGGGTTTCTTTCAACCAAATTATAAAAAAAAAACGTGGATGGTTCCATACAACGCTCCTCACAAGTTAAATAGCTGATCAGTTCACTGCTTTCATTGAATTTGGATGTTTTATTTAATTTATAGCATTTTAAGAACAAGAAAAGATTTAAGAACACTGAAAAAAATGGAAAAAAACCGGCAAAAACGCAGAAAAAATCGACAAAGACATTGTAAAAAGTGATAAAGAACATGGGGAAAAGTTAGAAAACGTCAAAAAGTTACAGCAGATGTCAGAGAAAGCTTCAAAAACCACAGAAATGCCCAAAAAAATCGACAAAGAGCTTTTGGGAAAAGTGACAAAAGTGTCTTAACGAGGTTTTAACTTAAAATTTTGACCCAGAAAAACTAAATGTTGGTCTACGGAAAGATAACACGAGGGTTAAAAAAAAAAGCAGACAGTTTAGAAAGTAGAACTGTCTGGCAGTTCACAATATTCCCATCATTATTAAAATCAACCCTTTAGATTTATATAGGCAGTCAAATCTATTCACTTCCACGGTCATTTTGTTAATTATAGGCCATAAAGACTATTAAAAAGGTCGACCCATCCATAACTGTTAAACACCTCTTTACGATCATTTGGCAGTCAAAGAGATATAATAATTGAGATAAAACGTTGAAAATATAAACTTAACCGCCTTTTTAACCAGCAGATTAATAAGGAGGATGCCAGTTCCCGTTAATAATGAGTCGCTGAACTAAAATAAAAAAGAGACTGATCTGTTTTTCTTCTTCAAACAAACGTCTTAATGTATCCTTGTTGATTTTAACACATTGAAAGACCACACATTTTTCAAAATTAATAGTCCATTTACAACAAAAATTAAACTAGAAGCCTAAAGTCTATGTAATGTAGGTTAGTTGTGATCATCACATCATAGAGGCTTTTTTTTAAATGTATAAGAAAAGTTCAGTTCTTCTTTCCAGCCTCCAGGTCGCACTGTTTACCAAATATTGGAGCAGACATAATTTATTATAGAGACTGCTGCAGGCAGTAATAATAAACTAGGCTAGCAACAATAATAATAATAATAATGTATACTTTATTAATCCCACAAGGGGACATTACAATTTACACTCTGTTGTTATTGCGCACATTACGCACAGGCCTTAACTATACACACATGCTCAGTACTTATACATGCACTAATGGAGAGATGTCGGGAGGGGCTCCAAGGAAAGGCGTCCCGAGCACTTGGGGGCTCACTGCCTTGCTCAAAAGCACCTTGGCAGTGCACTCTCTCTCCAACTACCAGTCCATCACCATACACCATAATCGTGTAATGGGACTGCGAGGTAATAGGTAGTAGTACAATGTCACAGTTCTGATTCCTTTTTTTGCATTTAAAAGCCAACTATGCAAAGAAACTGCAGGAGAGAGAGAGAGTTGAGTGTGAAATGTGAAACTGAAGATCCTGAAACAAATTAACTTGAAATGGAAAAAAAAGGAAGACTGTGATATTAGGGAGTGGAATTTTGCTCAGTGGTCTGTCATTTCCCACAATAAACTCAAGTGACTAGCCTACAGTAGCCTACCGGCTTATGCCTTCATACCGGGCAGTGTGGGCAGCACAGGCGCACCAGTGTCCGGTTGCAAACCGGTCCTAACACAATTCCCCTCTACCATCAGTCAAAGGTCTATTTTTGGCCTGAGGCTCAGCTGATTGTGGGCCTTGAAGATTCTGGCCCTCCCTGATTTTTTTTTTCTTGTAGTCAGTTGTTCAGGCTTATTAGGAAAAGAGGGAGTTGTCTATCAGCAGAGGAGAGTTTTGCTGAATGTTACACTCAGTACTGAGGGATGCAGCTCTGTAGGCTACAGCATTAGTTGCAGAGGTTAGGACAATTGTGATTGGGTGTTTCCTTTTATCCCTGCGTGTGGCACTGCTGTCACTGCCCTCCTCCTCCAACTGGAACTTCCATCTTTGTGCTGTTAATTCGACGCATTACAACTACTTTTCCTCTGAGGTCGGATACCACCAGAAGTCAACTTCGAACTTCAGGTTATTTGTTGCGTCCTCCCGTTGGGTCCCGACGAGGAGGATGGAGACGAGCCCCATCCCGGTGTTGACGGTCCAAACCGCCCCCTTCGACGACCAGCGGCCCGGTACCAACGGTCTGAGGAGGAAGACCGCGGTGTTCGAGGGGAAGAAGAACTACCTGCAGAACTACATACAGAGTGTGTTGTCCTCCATTGACCTGCGGGACCGACAGGGCTGCACCATGGTGGTGGGCTGCGACGGCCGCTACTTCAGCCGGGCTGCCACCGAGGTCATAGTGCAGATGGCAGCTGCCAATGGGGTAAGTGGGGGGGAGGGGGTTTATTAAATACACCGACCGAAACTGACATAACATTGACTAACATTTCTGTAATTTCCTGGTAAAAAAATAATAAGTACAATGAGTCTATGGTAGTGTATTTATAACAGGAGATTTTAGCTGCTCATCACTGTAATGAAGACCATAGAATATGTAGCCTACATATACTGACCGAGACTGACAAGCTTTTGTTTCATTATATCAACATATGGAAACACTTTTAACCATGCGTAAGAAAGAATAAACAGTATCATTATTAAAGACTGACGTTTCTGTAATTTCCTGTTAACAATAAGAAAAATTAGGCCTACAATGAATCTATGGTGCTGTATTTCTAACAGGAGCCATTAATAGTAAAGACTTAAATCCAAGTGTGATTTTAGCTGCTTATCACTGTATAGAAGACCATATAATGAATACATTTGCCATGAATGAAAGTAGCCTATTATCCAAAATAAATATATAAATACATAAATAAATAAATCACACTTTGGATTTAGCCCAGTGGTTTCCAACCTGGGGGTTGCAAGATGATCACCAGTGTAGGAAATAAGAAAAAACAAAATTATGCTTAGGCCTATTTATATATTTAACCTTTTACTTGTAAGATACTGTATAGATTTATATCTTCAGGCCTTTAAAACTAGCCAAATGTAAGACTGAGAAGTGAAAAAAATAACTCTTTCATTGAACTTCTCACAACTCACATACATCTAAACTTAAGGGGACACGAGCAAAAAAAAAAAAAAAAAAGGTGGGGAAGCATTGCTATAGCCAGCAGAGATTGTTCCAAAAAAAAAAAAATAGTTAGGGCTGCATTGCAGTTGGTCAATATTTATTTATCTTTTTAATCATGGCTGACATGTTCATGCAATCACTCCTCATTCAGACATGAAAGCTAGATAAAAGTAATAATCTGTGTTATTAACAACTTAATGAATTAATAACCCGTCCAAAATGTGTCTGAACTCTCATGTGTAAGCATTAGATTAATGAAAACAGGACGACAGAAAGGAGGAACATTTGTGATTGGTTTGGACAGGTTCCAAAGGAAAATCTGAAAGGAATATCGTTTTATTTTTTTTTAGATCTGTTCATTTTTCTGCCAGCCCAGCCAAATGTCTCTTGATGTCGGCCTTATCAGCACTTCCATCCATCCTGCTCTATTTTCCTGCCGACGTATGTCGTTCCCCTCCCCCTCGCTGTTCCACCTCTGCTTTGGGCATCCCCTGTCATATGGCAGTGAACCAAAAGTCAGACAGAAGAGGGGCAACACTTGTAGATAACCAAGCCAATGCATGGAGCGAATAAGATCTATAATAGATTGATTAATATGTCTTCTTAGGTCATTACAATACTATGCAGGCCAAATGTGTTTTAAAGAGTACATTTCTTAGGCTTGCCCCTGACTTTCCTTGTCTTTACTTTACAAACTCATGCAACATGCCGGATGTTAGAAGGATATACTGACGTCAGGAGAATAAATTCCTCTCCAGTGAGGACACTTTTATTTAGAATAGCTGATATGCAGGGGATTTAAGGGATGCTGGTGGTATTACCACTTTAAAAGTGGCATACAAATTATAAATAGAGAGTGCAGCACTGTTATTTAGGCACCCTCCTGGGGCAGATCCATTTGCTTTTTAAAAGCTGGCTCTCAATTAGTCACCTGTAGAATGATGGGATGCTTTGGACCAGTGTTGCTTTCAGTTCCAGTTGGACAGATGGGCTCTTAAACTTATTCAACTCAGTGTAGAAACAAAATACATGATTCTTTCTAGATGTTAAGTCACAGCCAGCTCAAGAAACGCTACCTGACATTATTCTTTTCTGCGTCATTTCCCTACACTGTAAATAATGTCTGTGAAATTTCCAGTTATTTACTTTAGATTTCACAGTAACACTACTGTATATGATTTTTACAGTAGAATGCTGCATTACAACCTTGTCGACATGACAACATCACAGTAGTGTAAGTATTACAGTTGAAATCACAGTAGTCAAAGCATTACTGTAAAAAAATAATCACAATATAGCCGCTATAGTACTGCAAATAGTAAAGTAAACTTTTTTATCTTATGTTGTGTTTAATTGTTTTGTATTTTACAATGAATACATAAAATACGGAAGTACGGTACCTTTACTGTAAAAAGAATTCACAGTAACTTGCTGGCCAATTGTTACCAGTACAGTAAATTTTACGTTAAATTTGTTACAGTGGATGGTCATTTTTCACGCAGAAATTGTAATCAGAGCCTGATTTCATTTTTAAGCAGCATTCTGAAAACATCCAAGTCATCCACACAAACAATTCTAGCTTATCAGAAAGCGCAATTACAGTAGGTGACATTCTGATGACTGATGTGCAACTGACATTGCTAATTGTTAATATCTGTGCTGTGCAGATTGGCCGTCTGGTAATCGGCCACAATGGTCTCCTGTCCACCCCTGCTGTTTCCTGCATCATCAGGAAGATCAAGGCCATTGGCGGGATCATCCTCACAGCTAGTCACAACCCCGGAGGCCCTGGTGGAGACTTTGGAATCAAGTTCAATGTTGCAAATGGAGGTGAGGACTGTGAAAGAGTGCTTGTTTTCTGATTCTTCTGCTTCTTCCTATTGGGAAATATTTAAAGTCAAAGTTAGGGGTTCAAAACCATCTGTAAAGTCAGACTTTTTTTTTATTTGGACAAAAATGAATGCCATGTGCTCTGTTAGCTTACACGTATAATGTATTTGTACGTCTTTCTTTGTACGGTAGGTCCGTCTCCGGATACAGTGATGGAGAGGATCTACCAGGTGAGCCGGACACTTGAGGAGTATGCAATCTGCCCTGATCTCCGCATTGACCTGTCCAGACTGGGAAGACAAGAATTTGACCTGGAGAACAAGTTCAAACCTTTCAGAGGTGCAGTACCCATCCGCTCTTTCATTTTTTCTTTAATGCAAAAATGCATACAAACAAACTCATCCATTACCAATCGTCTCTTCTCTGTGTTTGTAGTGGAGATCGTAGACTCGGTGGATGTGTATCTACAACTGCTAAGAAACATCTTTGACTTCAATGCCATTAAAAGTCTTCTCACTGGACCAGATCAGCTTAAGATACACATAGATGCCATGAACGGAGGTGAGGCAATTCATCATCTACCTTACAGTGGCTTGAGAAAGTTTACACACCCATGCTAAAGTTGATTAAAAAGAGGAATAAAAAAATCATCTTTTTTAAATTTATCTTAATGCCTTAATATAAAAGATTTAGGAAAATCCAACCTTTTAAGGACACCAATTGTCTTTGTGAATGAATAATGTATTTTAAATAAATAAATCCTTAAAATACAGCGGGCATAAGTATACACACCCCTATGTTAAATTCCCATAGATGCAGGCACACTTTTATTTTTTACTTTTTATTTCATGGATCAGGATACTATGCATCCTGATAAAGTTCCCATGGCTTTGAAATTAAAATAACCCCCCCATCACATTACATACCCTTCACCATACCT
Source organism: Percina caprodes (assembly GCA_013375575.1). Lineage (NCBI taxonomy): Eukaryota > Metazoa > Chordata > Actinopteri > Perciformes > Percidae > Percina > Percina caprodes. The sequence goes on along the minus strand of JABXJD010000277.1, from coordinate 460,895 downwards.
AGAGATAGGCATGGGGAACTTTCCATAAGATCATCTCTCAATGCAAATCCAACCAGCTATTGAAATAAGTATGATGGAGGGTATGTGATATGATGGGGGGTTATTTTAATTCTAAAGGCTAAGGGAACTTTATCAGGATGCATAGTATCCTGATCCATGAAATAACTGGCCTTTAATAATAAAAATCTGCCTGCCTCTATGGGAATTTAACATAAGGGTGTGTATAGTTATTCCCCATGTATTTTAAGGATTTATTCATGTACAATACGTTATTCATTAACAAAGAAAATTACTGTCCTTAAAATGTTGGATTTTCCTAATTTCTTTGAATCAAGGCATTAAGATCAATTTCCAAAAGATGTTTTTTTTTGTTCCTCTTTTTAATCCACTTTAGTATGGGTGTGTAAACTTTCTCAAGCCACTGTAAATAGCCCTTGAGCTGTTGTAAATGTTATTGCAGATTAAACAGTTTCTGTCTTTTGTCCTTCCCTCCACTCCTCATGTTGTCTCACAGTAATGGGCCCCTACGTACGTAGGATCCTGTGTGATGAATTGGGAGCTCCTGCTAACTCTGCTGTCAACTGTGTCCCTCTGGAGGACTTTGGTGGCCGACCTCCAGAGCCCAACCTGACTTATGCCACCTCTCTGGTAGATGCCATGAAAGGAGGTGACTTTGGCTTTGGAGCTGCATTTGATGCAGATGGGGTAAGACATGTGATGTCTACTTTTAAATGTCTTAAAACATGGAGGGAAAATAGCATTTTAGTCATTTAGATACAGTAGATGGGAATAAGATAATTATTAAGTATTAAGCAACTATTTGGCATAAGACGTGTCAAATGTATGTTGTTCTCCTGGTATAGCTACTGTTAAAGTGATAAGAGTGGGGAATAAAAGGTAGATTTACTTTATGACATTGTTGATTTTTGACCACACACTAAATACACAACATCAATAGTACTGTCATAGACACATAGCAACATAGATACAAACATTACTTTTTTTATTATATGTCAGTGGACAATGGCCATGCTATCTGTTTTTCTGGATTAAAATTTAAAATACAAACTTATACTTATACAAACTTTTTTACACTTTTGTCGCTTTTATTACTGTTTTTGTCACTTTTTTTGTTGTTTTTTAAGGTTTTCCCGACGTTTTTGTTGATTTTTTTCCTGCCCTTTTTGATGTATTATCACTTTCATCAATGTTCTTTTGTAGTTTTTTTTCTTTCTAATGCTATAAAATTGTAGCCTGACGTGGTCATACTCAGATTCTAGTCGGAATATAAACTTCCCGACTTCAAAAGTTGTGGGCGGGGCTAAGTGTGGCTGGCATTCAGGCCAACAAAATCTAATTAAAAAAAAAACAAATTCAATGAAAGTAGTAAACGGATCATTTATTTTACTTGTGAAGAGTGTTGTAGGGAACCATCCAAGTTATTTTTTGAACAGTTGAAAGAAAACCCAAATTTCTGATATGGAAGCTTTTTGAAAATGGGTTAAATTTGACCCAAGGACAACAGAAGGGTTAATTGTCCTAAATAGGTTTATGGTAAGTCATTCAGCATTGTGTTCATTTAAAACCCATTCAGATTGATTTTTTTTTTAACAATATTGGACTCCGCCCATAAATACCAGAGAGTCTCATTTGTTTTTTTATTTGTTTTCGTTTGTTCGTTCATTGATAACAGGAAGAAAAACAATGGTGGCTGAATAATACTGTAACCATGACGATCCAACAAGCAGCTCACTTTTTCCACACTGTCATCCAATAGTTGTTTCTACTGTTTACACACACACACACACACACACACACACACACACACACACACACACACACACACACACACACACCATTTGCTGAGTGAATTAGCTTAGCATCAGGAGAATTATTTCATATCTGCTCTGTTCCTCCCGCCAGGTTGCAGTCGCTGTTGAATAACACCATGACCAATATCTTCCAAGCTTTAAACGTTAATTAATTAATTTACTAAATGTTATGGCAACCCAATGATTAATCTGTGCAACTATTAGCCAAACAGATTTACAGTCATAACGTATTGAATTATAATATTATATGTGGCATCATTTGGACAACAATGGATGTCTGCAGCACAGAGGGATGGGGTTAATTGACAAAATATAGAAGATCACCAGCCTTATCCTTTGATATCACCTGTAACCCTAAATCAGTCATGTTTAGTCTGATTGCAGCTCTATCTTTACATTGTTACACTTATAACTAATAACAAGACTCACATTGTGCTGTATGCTGTGCTGGTGTCAGGACCGTTACATGATCCTCGGAGAAAACGGCTTCTTTGTGAACCCGTCAGACTCGGTGGCCATCATGGCTGCCAACCTCTCCACCATGCCTTACTTCAGACAGCAGGGAGTCAAGGGCTTTGCCAGGAGTATGGCCACCAGCACTGCCCTCGACAGGTACAACACACACTGACACGCACGCACACACTCAGTAGATCTAAGGGATTCAAGGAAAAACCGGACACACTGATTGATTTACGGCCTGTATTAATGCAAACAGACTAATGTTCCTGTCTTTATCAGAGTCAAAGTGGGCAACGACATAAGGAAAACACATACATAGCCAAACTAGATCAGGTGTACAATTGTTATTGGATAATTGGTTGAACAGGATTTTAAATCTATTGGATAATGGGTCCAAGGGTGTTAGTTGCCATAGCCAATGTCAAAGTGCCCAACTCCATGCACTATAATTGCACTATAACACATCAAAAACACAACAACACAGATATAGCTTCAAGTTGTAAAGACAAAAGTTCAAAAAGTACTGCATCCATCAAGGAAAAATAACTTTGAGTTTTCCATTTAGGCCAAAAGTGGCTCAAAAGTGTAAATCCAATATTCCTCTCTGCAGAGCAGTAAGTTGATGTTCAGATATGCACATCTCTAAAGCTATTTTTGTTTGTCCAACATAAACCAAATCCCAGAGACATTTCCTCATGTAGACATGCACACATGGTGTCTACATGTATGTATAGAGCTAAGGGAATTTGCCTTGTCTTGTCACACCACCTCAACCTCTCTCCACACACTCCTGCAGCAGCCCAATCTCTGGAGAAGGACGCCACTCTCAGATGAAGACTCACCCACTATGAATAAGACTGTGAGATCACTAACACACAAGCCCCACACACACATTTACTGACCGCCTATAAATATTGTCTGTTATGTAAGACTAGAGGCGAGCAGAGGGTGGTGAGTGAGAAGATATGATCCGAGCTAAAGTCATCCCCGTTAACATTGTTCCAGTAGGAGGGATCCCAGCATTGTACCCCAGTCAGATTTCCACAGCATGCTGCTCAATGGGAATGTGGCATTTAATGCAATGAAGGACTATAGTTAATTTAGTATGAATATTGTCTTTAATAAGTTTAAATTTAGTGTTTACGCAATCTTTATGTTTTTTGTTTTTATGTTTATGCAGTTTTCTCCATAAAATATCACTGGAGTCTATAAAATCAATTAAAAATCTGTTCTGTAATGAGTCATTGAATTCATACATACTATTTTCAATACGGGTCTCCTGTTTGAAGAATATAGAAAGTGTTTTGCATATACAGTATGAGTCAGTCTGTGTCTATGGTGTGTGTTTGCAAGTGTGTGCGTATGTAAGAATTGTATTCATATAGAAATATTTTATATTATTGATGCATTCTGGTGCGGAAAGATGGTACGAAATGGCTAAGGTTAGGCAAATATAATAGATTTTTTTAAGTTTTTGTAAGTTGTTGGTGGACACAATCCCAGTGACAACTGCAGCAGTCTAAGCAATATGTGTTGCTGTCACATCATTCAGCACAGTGTCCTTGACGAAGAGAGGGAAGTGGCGGGCATTGCCGAGTGTCATGTTGTCTTTTTTTATACTATCAGCGGGGGAGCCAAAGAGTAACATTTTAAATTCTAAACATTGGCTTAAAGTTCAGGGAAAAACTAGGATCATGGTTAAATAACAAAAATGTCTGCATTGACTGTTAGTGATGGATCCGAAGACTGGGACACCAGAATATCACTATCCTCCAATGTAGCTTTCACACCTTTGTTCTTTTATACAATGCATGAGCATCACATTGTTTACTGTATTGGTGTTGAACACATCGCCCCCTTTCATATATATATATCACTTGGACACTGTTGTGTGCTGTTGCACTGCTCCTCGCCTAAGGCTGTGTCTTATGATGCTGAACCGTCAGGATTAATGAAAGAGCTCACTTCATCTCACACACACACACACACACACACACACACACACACACACACACTTACTGCAGACAAAATGGCCTTTTCATTAGTGACTGCTAAAAATATATGTTCTTGATCTCTCTTCATTTTCCTCAGCCTTTACCTTTTTTGTATTGATGACAGCATAAATTTAATTTCCTGGAAACTTGGTTATGAAATCTCCTGAGAAGTAGAATCATCTCTCAGTACAATGTCTATTACAGATAATACCTACACTACAGATTATATCATGCTCTGTGTTTTCTGAAGAGCTACATCAGAAATAAATTGCATTATTTAAGATTTTCATTTTGAACCCAATTTTACTGACATATTCCAGGGTATGTGCTCTTATGCAAAGCCCACCTACCTCTTCTATGTGCGCTTAACTGATTGGCATTGTTGTAGGGTCACTTTGTTCAGCTTCACTTAAGTTTCAACGTAACACTGCTGTCAGAATGTACATATCTGCGTGTCTTCAACAAACTCCAGGAAGTGTTGAAGTACTTAGTAGTGGCCCAAGTGTAGGCCTTTTAAGGAGAGCAAGTGTGTGTGTGTGTGTGTGTGTGTGTGTGTGTGTGTGTGTGTGTGTGTGTGTGTGTGTGTGTGTGTGTCTGTACGCTGTGAGTGTTTAGACTAAGCAACCCTCCCTTCTTTGTGTTTATGCATAGTCAAGCCTTGATAAATGTGACGGTATATAGTATATATACTGTATGTAGTTGTGTTTGTCCGGAGGGAATGAGGAAATAAGTTAAAACAACAGAGAGAATGAGAATGTATTTGGATTCAGATGGACAGCAGGCTGGAGTTATAGGTGTTAAATCTTGGGTAGACTGTCTTACGGCATTGTGTGCATGGGTGCCTGTGTCTCACTGTCCACATACTATAATAAATGGCTGATGCGGAGAGGGAGGGAGGTTAGAAGAAGTGGGAGGGAAATTTTTGGTATAGGAAAAATTTGCTTCTCCTTTAACCATTCCAAAGATGGGGGGGATGTAATGAGAAGAGAGGTCTGACCCACTGGTTTGACTGTTTCCAGGATGAAGTCTGAGTTCTTGTCCTGAATCACTGATAATGCAGAGGGGTCGAATGTGAAATATTGAATTTTTTTATTTTTATTTTTTATTTCTGTTGTGCTGGTTACTAGGATGACCAAGGCAATCAAAAGACAGTACTGTCTTACAGAGCTGCTAATGCTTTAACCCTTGTAAGACATGCTGTGCTACTACCACAGGGCATGCCTTTTATGGATTCATTTTCATCCTATGCAACCTTTTGAGTATTGTGGTATTTGTAAGATGTCTTTCATGATGTTGTGGTGGAGAAATAGAGGAAAAACAAATGAGAAATGATAAACACTAGATAGGCACAGATATTGATGGTTGCAACTCAAAAAATAAGGTTGATTTGGACTGATTTGGCATCAAGGAGTACTATTATAGAGCAGTGGTACCCAACTCTTTTTGTCTAACAAACACCAAAGCCCTATCAGAGTCCAACTACCCCTTCAGCAACACCCCCAGTCATGTTCCAAAGGTTGTTTTTTTTCACGCATTGTAAACCATCGATCCATTTTACTCCCACTAAAAAAATGTGAAATGCTGTCATCAGGCTCAAATGAGGTATTGTACACCAATATTTTGAAAGGAAGCAATATTCAGAAGGTAGCCAAATGAATCACTGATCCAAACTTCTCCCACTGATATATGATTATTTGATGAATATATATTTTGACACCATTTTGGAAAAGCCTAGGAAACTGTTTTGAAACAATGTCAGGAAAGTATTTTGATGATGAGTCCACAAAACAAGCTATGGCCATTTACAGAAATCTTATCAAGATTAATTTATTAATTCTTTATTTTTCAGTGTTGGCTGCTGAATAAACTTCAGTGAATTAAACTCTTTCAAGCCCAAGTAAAGTTCCTGCATGCTGCGCTTTTTGTCTGAATGCCAATTGAAATGGGTGGGCACTAGCTCAGTCTGTAGGGAGTTGGGTTGGGAACCGTAGGGTCGCCGGTTCAAGTCCCGGTGCGGACCAGAGTGCAGATTGGTAGCTGGAGAGATGCCAATTCACCTTGTAGGTGCTGCAAGGTGCCCTTGAGCAAGGCACTGTACCCCCCCATCTGCTCAGAGCCCACCCACTCTAACATCTCTCCAATTGTGCATGAATAGGACTTGAGCATGTGTGTATTTCAGGCCTGTTCGATTACTAACAAAACAGGGTGTAAGTGTAAGGGATCAATATAATAATAATAATGTATTAATAAATAAACAAATCTTTTAGGCCTCATTCACACTGCCTGTGTCGGCCGTCAGACGGTCCGGCAAAAAACGCAGCTCTTTCCATTCATTTTGAATGGGGGTGGTGCATTGAGGCTGCGTCTGGTATCAGACTTATCAGTCGGTTTTGAGGCGGTGTGAGAATCCCGTACAGTAAACAGGAAACATCACCAAATTTATCGCTGCCACAATAAAGTGGCAAAGCAACCAAATCATTCTCAAGACAGACCCTTTCTACCTCTGTTCAATTTTAGTTCATCTTACAGATAGGATAGGCTGCAGAAAGTCTATTTTTTATGCATAGTAGCAGTGCTCTCACATCATAAAGAGAACAAGTCATCTTAAAAGAAAAGCCAGCCTTTAAGAAAGATAAAAGCAACCACATCTTAGAAATATAATGTGATTAAAAATGTAGGAACAATTTAGAAACTTTAACACCTTATTCATGGTCACTTAACATTAAGTATTATTAAAAGTTTGTTAAAAAGAAATCATATATCCATACATAGTCCATCCTTATAATCAGAACAGAAATATGCTATGTTTTAAAAAGTCAATTCTGCAATTTAACACTTGTGTTGTCTTCCCGTCAAAATTAAAAAATCAACACTTTTTCTCATGTTTTGGTCCCTTTTTTCAACACTTTTGACATTTTTTTTCAATGTTTGTCACTTTTTTGACATTTTCAACACTACGTAACACTAACTTATTAACTTTAGTTTTACAGTTATTTTTGGAGTTTATGGTCAATAAACCTCATTTATAGGAAATTATACCTAATGTTTGAGTTGAAAAGCAGCAATTAGGAATTATTTAGACTAAGATTAATGTATCCTTTATTATTAAAGGAATGGATGTTGATGGATAATCACAGATTGGAATATGTCAACTTTTAATCAATACTATTTCAAAACCACTGCAATTGTTTTTTCAAATGCTATAAAATTGAATATGACACCCCAAAATTAATGAAAGTAGAGATTTGTACTTGCCAAAGAGCGTTGTGTGAAATCAATCATGTTATTTTGGGTGATTACAATTGGATAGTTAAAAAGAACATTGATATAGGGTTATTTTGACCCGAGGACAACATGAGGGTTAATGTGTCTTCAAGTTGCATTGTATGTGACACAGGCACTTGATCACACATGCTCTTTTTACACAAGGACTGTCTATTGCTAGTGTGAGAAAATGGACATTGATAGACTTTAAAGCCTCACACGGGGGATTACAGCCCTAAATAGAAACCTTCCAAGTGTATTCCTTGTGTCTCCAGTCATACTCATCTGCCAGCATTTTTCTGTTTTGGCAAAGCCTGCAGCCACTGATCCTGGCTGGCCTGAGACAGTGTACTGTATCTTATTAAATATGCTTGTGATTGTACATATTGGCTTCCATTGTCTGATTTCAAGAAGCTAATACTAGTTTATACCTACTGCGATTTAGTTAGAGGAATGAATGTCATATCATGTGGGTAAGTAAAGACCATGCAGATTGTTGATTGTGCTTGTTTCCCTGAGTTTGTATGTGTGCATGACGGTTATGGGTGGGTAGGTGTTTCCACCATAGTGTTTATTCTGTTGTTCAATTAAATCTCTGCTGGTACAATCATTAAACTTTAGAAAACATGATTTGCATTTTTCTCACACTGTTTTGTCTCTACATTTTTGCAACCAAAACTGAGCGCTGGTAGGGTCAGTTTCTGTGCTTATGTTGGCCGTGTACGTGCTGTTTCAAACGTCAAAGGCTCATCAGAAGGCCAGAGTTTGTTTTCTTTCAGGAATGCCAGGGTTTCCGTTCCAGCTCTTGCTCCCCTGGAGGGGAATAAAGCTGGTTATTCTTATTTGGTAATTTATCCCGTCCTCATGTAAACAACTGTGCTGGGCACTGTGAAGTTTATTTTTGTGCATGATGATTGTGTGGATGTGTACAGCCACTTAAAAACCCTAAAACCCACCCACATCCACATACTGTATTTTGCAGTGTGAATTCCAACAGCATCCCACTGTAAAAAGCTTTTGAGATTGACAGTTCTACATGTTTGTTTCTTAGGAAGCAACAACTATTTTGTTGATTTGAATATTTCTTCCAGCAATTTTTAGCTGAGTCCTGGGAATTGTGTTGCGATTACTGAGGTGTGAATGATGTGGTTGAGGAGTGATATGTGGGGAATGGGATGGACACTAGGTAGTCATCTTTGTTGCAAACTAAATATCTTTGCAAGCAGTCTTGGGATGGTAACTTTCCTCTAAGACACAATGCACTTTCTCACATAGGTTGTGTTTTGCCACTTTTCTGAAAAGCTGAAACATGTTGGTTTGGTTTTCTGTTCATAATCTCAACTACATGGGCATCAGGGCACTGAACAGTACGAATGTAAGAGCCTCAGTCTAATGATAGAGCAATGATATTTTGTGAGCATTCAACAACTACCTAGTCGCTAACTTTGTCTGTCTGCCATTTGCTGCTGAGCAGATAGCTTACAATGGGTTTATCAGAGCTTTTTTTTCAGAGAACAGCTGCCTGCTGTGGCTGGAAACAACGCTACGAGAGCGTTAAAAGAAAACCAAAACAAGTCATAAAATGAAAACAATGAGATGAAAGTTGCTGAAATGCTTTATAGAGCTGAGGGCGACTGCACAGTTGGGTGATAATTCTCTGTGGATTTAACACAAGCAGCGACTCCATTCACATACACAAAGTCATTTGATCTATTTGTTATAATAAACATTTTGATTACAGCACCATTTAAAGATACTGGTTTGTCAGCTTAGGAAAATCCACCGTGATATTTTCTGCGTCTAACTGCAGAATGTATACTCACCCACAAGTCATTTTTAACCTTCAGTTTCCAGAAACAAAATTTAGGACATGACCTTAGTGTTCTTAACGTAGCTACAACCTTGCCTGTGACACCGCTTTAACACTGTCCCAATGGCTGACTCATATGTTATCACTGAATGTATTACTGAATCACCATGGTCAAAATAATAGTTAGTTTAGAATATGGACAGAAAACCCCATGAACAGCTTTTTAGTTAATGCTAGTGGAGCAGAGGCTTGCTAAAAGAGGGGGTGGGACTTTCAGGACCAGGTCAGGTTACTCAGTGCCATCTCATTGTTGCTTTTGTTCAAACTCAAATAGCGTCAAAAGCATAAAACAACCCAGACTTGTAGAATGTAGAAAAAGTGCAACAAAAGAGAGTTTTATTTTTCAATTTTGACCCAGAAGGACAGGTTCATGGTCAACGGGAAGACAAAACAAGGGTTAATTGCAGCGGATTTTGTTTCTTTTTTAATATTGTATTTATTTATTGTCATTTTTCAATATGTACTACTTTATAATCATATTACTGTAACTCATTTGTATTCACTTACTTTTCTGTACACAGTTGTATTAGACTTTCTCTTTGCCCTTGCCTGTTTCTTTTCACTCCCTCGCCTCCCACATATTGTACTTTATCCACCTTTTTCCCTCCCTAGGAACCCAACATAAACATACACACACACACACACACACGCACGCACACACCCACAAACACACACAAACAGACTCTCTCCTCCTTTCCGTATGCAAGTATGGCTCAGGTTCAAAGCAAACATCAGCTAAAAGGTTAACTCACTTTGTTCTTGCTGCCTTTGCCTTATTAAGTTATTGGATGAGCTGCTGGCAGATTACACTTGTCATACAACATTTGGTTTGCTTTATTTCGAAGGTCAGCGGACTGTTTGGAAAGCTTATATCTCCATATCAGAACTGAGAAAGGCTGTTGTTAGATATTAGAGAGAGATGAATACAGTGTGTTTTTGTGAGCATAAAGTGCTTTGTTTCTCTCTTTCTCTATGTTTGTAGGGTAGCCAAAGCCCTGAAACTGTCACTGTATGAGACTCCCACAGGCTGGAGGTACTTTGGGAACTTGATGGATTCTGGGCGTTGTTCACTCTGCGGGGAGGAGAGCTTTGGGACAGGTACAACCTCTTATGCTACAGCACACTCACTCACAATCCAAACAACGGCACTCATATTACAAGACATATTTGTGAATGCTTAATGTCATCAATACAGAAATCTGATGAATACAGAAACAAGACAGGAGTAGCTTTTTAGTCTGTAAAGAAAAGGTCACTGATTCAAATTCCTGGGGCAGCTTGGAAAATGTTAGTGGGTGTGTGACTGAGAAATCCCCTCCCCAACTGTTGTTGAGGTGGCTGCAAACAAGGCCATTGCTAGACGACTGCACTGGCCAGCTGCTGCTAACTGTAAATACGCAGCAGGGACTTGCTGAAAAGCATGTGTCCAGTCAACCTTCTCTTTTTTTAAATTACAATTTATTACAACTTGGGTCTTATTTTTGTAGTTTGGGCCATCATTCATATTGGTTATGATAACATTGTTCTTACCAAAGTAATTTTAGTGAACATGGGAATAATGAAGTTCAATAGGGCAAGAAACACAAGCAGTCAGATGATCCGACAGTTTGTAACGGGGTGTTCAGATGGCAGCAATGGTAGTTTAGTGTAATATACTGTGAGACCAGATAGTCCGGTTTAAAGAGTAGGTTGCAGGTGTTTTTTAATCTTATCAGATGCCCAAATACTGCAAAGCGGTTAGAATAAATACACCATTATACAACTCAATGTGGGAACCATTTTATTCTTAACCCTCCCGTTGTCCTTGGGTCAAATTTGACCCCTTTAAAAAATGTCTATATCTGAAATATGGGTTTCTTTTTAACCAAATTACTACAAAAAATCTTACAATTGATACAATTGATCACTTTCATTCCAGACGAAACTCATCTGTAGGTTCCTCTGATCTTAACTATTAGTCAAAATAACTCATACTTTCTGCTTTTTTAACTCCAATATTAGGTATAATTCTATATAAATGACGGTTATTGACCATGAATTCCAAAAAGTACTTTACAACTAGTGGTAGTAAGGTGAGTTAGTGAAAACAAAACAAAAAAGTCTGAAAAAGGGACAAAAATGTCAAATTTTTGTCAGTTTTTGATCCTGGAGGACAACACAAGGGTCAAGGAATGTGCCCAACACAGTGCATTGCTTAATGACGTTGCATTGCGTTGCAGGAAAAGTTCAGCGTTGCAGATTCAACTGTATTCTGGAGCTTGTTGATTCAGCACGCTTGCAGCGGCATTGCAGTCTCATTGAAATGAATGCTGGTCTGAACACAGTTTAATGTAAAGAAGCTAACATTTTAAGCCAGATTTTCTAAACCACTTTATTTGGAGGTGAAACTGAAAGTGAGCAAAACTAAAATGTCAGTAACAATCCTTCATTGCACACTTACAGTCAAGCCAAATCAAGTCATTTGTATTTATATAGCCTGAAATCACAAACTGTACAGCACATGACAGGTCAAATTTGAACCAGGAAGTGGTCCTGTAAACTGTGATGGATGTTTTACATCTGTTTGTGTAATAATTCTAGCACTTTTACTGTTTGATTTAGTTCTTTCCTGAAAAAACTACATTTGACAAACCTGGGTTTGTTTAAAACCTGTATCCTTATTTGACCTTTGGCTTGTGTTTCTTGCTCCGTTTGACTTCTTTGTAGCAATGTTGCCCGATCTCAGCAATTAACATGCACAGTGTACAATGTTATTGTTACTGATAGGAACGATTAAGTGTTTATGAAATCTGCATTTTCCTTTAAGGTGAAATGTTTCTCATAATGTCCCTATTCCCTTCTGTCCTACACACTAAGCAGCCTGTTCCAGGTCTAAAGTTGTAAGCGGTGCATCCTGACTGCCTGTAGCTCCAGCCAGAGCCGTGTAATAGATGTGAGGGCTGTGACCCTGACTGCATGTGTAAATAATCCCCATTCTTCTGCTATAAAAGGAGACGGGGCTCCCTGAATCATTGCAACATGCAGACAGGCCTCCAGTGGCAACGTTTTCTATGAATGCAAACGCAGACACACACATACAATGTGCATGCACAAATAATACACACACATTTGCTCTTGCCCTCACTCTACCATGTTTTTTTTATCTTTATCTTTTAACAGCTATTTTAATTTTTGTTTTTTGTCCATCTCTTTTCAAATTTTCTTTGGCTTTTGTCCTCTCTTTGACTTTCATTCACCAATCAATCTTTTGACTGGAGATGATATTTAACCTTTAAAACCGAGCGGATCAAGGAAGGAAAAGTTCTAAGTGAGAAGAAAAATGTTAGTGGGTATGAACAGGAGAGAAGAGAAGCTTAAAGGGAAGGAATTAGAGCAGAGGGAGTTTGGAGAGTCCAAATATGAGAAGTATTGACGAGTAGGAGAGAAATTGAAGGAGCAGAGACGCAGAGAGCACAGAGGACTATGGGAGCTTACTCGTTGTCTACCCATGTAAGGCCAAAAGCTCAGAGAGAGCCCTGAGTAGTAAATCGTCAGAGCTGTACACCACTCCTGCTCTATGCTAACTCTCGTACACTTACTCAGACACACACAGCAACAAGAGAAAAAAAATCTAATTATAACAAATCTTACAGTGTATTTGGAAAAGGTCTTGTTGTGCTTTGGTGGTATAGTCATTAGGTTTGTAAGTTCTACTCTGTCTCTCTCTGTGTGAGCGAGACAAAGAGAGACAGACAGTGACACAGGGATTATATAATGACAACTGTCAGTTTCCTAACAGCTGTATAGTGCTAAATTCGGACACGGAGCTGGGTATACTTCTTGTTTTCAGTGTTTGGTGGAGAAAAAAAAATCAAATTGTGAATGCTGTAAAACAGAAATAATGATACCTCTGACTTTTTGTCATAAAATAAATGTAAATGTAACTTAAAATGATAGCCAACCATCCATTTCCTGCTCCAAGCTCTGCTGGCGAAACATTGCCTAACATATTTAATGTTATTAAAATGTCAAAGTGCCCCATTAACAGATACCTTTACTGTGCAGCTGTTTTCAAGAACAAACTGATAGCTCCCCAGTGAAGGAGGCTGATCGAGGGTGTGAACTGCTCCTCTGTGTGTTGTGTGTGTGTGTGTGTGTGTGCGTGTGTGTTTTAGGGTGTGGGAGCAGAAGACATTTGTGTGGGGATGTTTGGTTCGTCTCCAAGCCCAAGCACTTTTGCTGACCTTCTGTTACATACAGTGGAGGACTATTCATTTTAGATAGCTTGTTGTAAATTGTGGATACATCATGTAGTACATCATTATGTGAACAAAATGTTAACAGTATAATCACGTTATTGGAGGCCTCATTAATTAGTAAAATTGCCAAAAAGGGTCCAGAAGACACTTTGCGGCTCCAGTTTTTGATACCATTCTCATATCAGTCCGTATTGAACCGGAGCTTATGGTTATCTTACCTTAGCATGAAGATTGGGATCAGGGAAAACCGCTAGTCAAGCTCTGTCCAACGATAAAGAAATAGCTGCTTAAAGCTCACTAACTACTGTATTGCATTATGTCTTGTTATAAACAGGACTATTTATTGGCGAGGAGCAGTTTAGACTCTAAACTATATAGCTGGGGGGAAAATCCATGGGACAAACGGTCTGCTACTTCAGCACCACGGACAACGCCATGGATTGATCAATACACAGCATATTTAAGCTACTGATATTTCAGAGCCAAGTCTCAGTCAGATAAAGGATCAATGAGTCGGGCAGACTAGAGTAACATATTCAACTAAGCAGTCCCTCTGCCCATGCACTCTATCTACTACTAGGGGATGGAAAGGGGGGGATTGCAGGTTAACAAGGGGCCTGCAATTATATATCGCCAACTGATTGTGGTTATTTGTTATCTCTCACCACCTTGAGTTGATTTCTACAAAGTGTGTGAAGTTTATCAAGAGTTGTCGTATTTTGGGAATTTTCTTTCTCCTCCAGGTTCAGACCACATTCGTGAGAAAGATGGTTTGTGGTCGGTGTTGGTGTGGTTGTCTATCATGGCCGCCAAGAAACAGGGCGTGGAGCAGATAGTCAGAGAACACTGGGCCAAATTTGGACGTAACTACTTCTGCAGGTAATCAGCGAAATAATCTCTCTGAATATGGAGCTGTGCCTTCATAATGCATTCTGTCGGTGATTTATTTTATGGATCATTCATCTCTTTATTGGTCTACCCAGGTTTTCAATCGCTATAACTTGAATGTATTTAGATCAACAAGCCCTGTGATTGATTCTCTTTTCCCAAAAGTCTCAACCCCTTGTATCCCTACCAAAGCCAAATATGTCTCCCAGGCCTTCACCTTTGTCCATGTCTCCTCCAGTCCCCCTGACTGGTTGTCACTTGTTCTTATTTTAACCTCTCCCCTGTGAGAGGCAGAGATAGTTCCTACAGTCAATGTTCCCACTGACAGTTGCTGCAGCTTTTCATGTTCCCACAGAGAGCTTTCCTAATTTGATGTAGGTTTCCCACAACATGTAGATGGAGAGGACATACAGAACAGGCCAAGGAACCAGATCCCCAAAAAGTCCGTAAAACACAAACATCTGTCAGAATTTTGAGGGAAATCAACCAATCACCCTGACAAATCTTGTATCTTGCAGTTTAGGGCTATTTTTTAGTAAAAGCACTGCTTTAAAAATGTATGTTTATTGTTATTTCTCTTACTGCTTTCTAATGTCAGCCATGCTTTAATTGCCTTTGTGTTTTGTGTTTGTGTGTTGGTTTTTGTCAGGTTTGACTATGAAGGCCTGGACCCGCGCTCAGCCTTTTACCTGATGAAGGATCTGGAGTCAGTAATAGCAGGCAAAGCATTCACCAGCCAGAAGTTTGCCGTAGGAGACCACATATACAGCGTGGAGAGGGCTGACAACTTTGAGTACATCGACCCCGTGGATGGAACAGTGGCTCGAAACCAGGTCAGTCTCGACTAAGAGATGGGAGAAAGAACATGGAAAAGAGGATATGCATATTAGAGGAGTGGAAAAAGAGTATTAAGCTGGTTTCACACTGCCGCGTTGGCAACCGTCCTGACAACTGAGCACAAGAGCATTTCTCAAAAAAGCTAAGCTAAGCTAAGCTAAATCTGTCCGCATTCAAATTGGCTGCACCCGCTTTATACCCCAACCAAAATCGCTTCTCCTCTGCTGCCTTCCCCTCATTGAAATGACTGATGAGGTGGATCAGAAAGGTTCAAGTCAGGTCTTTCTATTTTCATAGGGTCAGGTCTGCCTGAAGACATCTTAAGCATGCACACACACTCATACTAACACCTTCTCTGTGCTTTTTTTTTTTTTAAACACATGCACCCAATTAGCAGCTAGACCACCCTCTATGCTTCAGTGTTTGGACATGATAATCTATCTTCCATTTCAAACCATAAACATACACACACACACACACACACACACACACACACACACACACACAGACACTTTGCATCTAGCACATATCCCCACACACACTGATAAGTCCCTCAGTTGGTATTCCCTCCCTGTTCTCTCCCTCCCTCCCTCCCTCCCTCCCTCCCTCTCTCTCTCTCTCTCAGTCCTTGTGAAGTTTACCCAGTTGACCCCCTCTTTTATGCCCAGAAATGTGTGCAAACTCATTCCTGGCGTCGTCAATTCTTAGCCTCTGCCCCACCTCATATCACAGACACACCAACACTGTGCACATTGGTGTGTGCACTGTCCGTCAGTCCAGTTGTCCCTGTGCATACATACATGTTCTTGCATGGCCCACACGTGTTCACAAGTTTTTTTTCGTGCAAGATTGTGCCTACAATTTGTCCGTCAACTTGACCTTATGTATCAATATAGATCTCATTGTCCCTCTGTTAATACTTATCTATGTTACCATGGTTACATCAGCTCCACAGCTAGTTAGTCACTCACCCCAAAATGTGATTTATCCTCAATGGCAAATCCTCAGCATCCCAGTTGTCCCAGTGTGTGTTATTACAGCACACATTCCTCCCAGGACAGAATTATATCAGCTGTCGTTGTCTCCACTGCAAGTGTGTTTGAAGGAGGGACAAGTTGACACATAGACACAATGACACACACACACACACACACACACAAGACAAATCATGGGGGATTTACAAAGCAGTGGCATGGCAGCCTTGTAGTCGACTACTGAATTCTTTCTGCATTGTCTGCATATCAGACAGATAGTCAACAGATAGAAATCATTGCCATAGAAAGTATTATACCTAAGTGCAGATACAGCATTTACTACGACTATACTGCAGACTGTATTTCAGCGTCACTGTCCATCTTAAGTACTCATGAAAATACTTTGTTTGCCTATTTATTATTATTTAATGTCCATATCTTATTCATATCTTGTTCTTTAATTAATTTAGTTACTTACTGAATTACCAAGATTTCAGTTAATAAAAATGTTCCATAATAATAAGATATATTATACATAGATATTTTTCATTTACATGTTAGCTAGCTTAGTTAGCCAGAATGCAGTAAGGAGCCATTCTGCAGAATGAGTACTTTTACTTTTGAAACTGCATTTTGCTAATAATAATTCTGTTATTTGATAGGCCAACCATTTTAAATTCAGGACTTTTACTTTTACTAATGGAGTAGGCTTTTAGACTATGGTAGTCCTACTTTTTTTTAAAGTGTCAGAGTGCAGTTACTGAGCTTTTATTTATATATATATATATATATATATATATATATATATATATATATATATATATATATATATATATATATATATCTATATTTTTTTCTTTTATATTTCTATAATTGAGCGCTTAGCTAAATTTTGTATTTACAGATTTCTAAACACAAGTTTTTTAGAGTTAAGTCAAAAAGTCAAGATCATGTCATTTCTCAAGTTTAACGAGAAATGTAAAGGCCTACTACAGCATTTTGCCTTTGTTTATCTAAATAGATAGACACAGACAGACAGACAGACAGACAGACAGACAGACAGACAGACAGACAGACAGACAGACAGACGGACATGCTGTGGTTGGTATGTGTTCCACTCAGGGCCTGAGCTTTGCAGCAGACATTGTTTTTAACAGACCTAATGATAACTGCTTTTCTATTGTTAGAGATGAGCTGACACACTCACATATAGAAAGACAGACAGGGATACGGACATCTTTCATTGTCACTGTCTCTCCTCACCCCCCAGACTCTGTCTGTTACACGCTCAAGCCAAACTCAGATTAGGAGGAAGGCGAGTGGTTTACTTTAATTTTTATTACTGCTGTCTACAAACTATGAAGCTGAGTCACAGGTTGAAGAGGTAACAGATTGGTCTGAGATGGGAGTCACTGTCATTGTAGTGCGCCAGGTTAACTTTTTACTCCTATAATGTTGAAACTCCTAAAAAGTGTCTTGGGTGTGTTTTATTAAAACCATTGGGACATTTTTCTTCCATGCTCCTTGTTATTTTTCTCAAACCATATTGCCTGAGCTTGTCTCTTGCTCTAATGGGATAAGTGAAGAGGCACTGTGGAATTCAGGACAGATAAGAGTCATCACATCCATTAGTCAAAGAGTCTTATCTTCCTTACGCCAAGCAGCAAGAGTTGTGGTTGGTTGACCCAATGCAACAATATCCTGTTTTTCCTGCACAGTTAAGTTCAACGAGTTAACACGCCTACTGTTAACCATTTGTACTTAAGTCAGTTTGACTCTGGTTTGGGGTCGAATAGTTCTCGGCTGTCATAATCTTAATGAAACTGTGGAAATACAACCTCTGTAAGCTACTAAACTAAATGGTATACCTTGAAATTAGTTTAGGGCTGGAGTTCATAAAGCTTCTTGGAAATACCAGAGTAGTAATGCCCTTACATAACTTTACAGACAGAACTGAGTGGGGGACCAAGCGAGTAGTACAAGCTTGGCTCTTGTATACAAAAATAAATAAATACAATAAAATAAAAAATAAAAAATATATAAAAAATTTAAAATAAATTTAAAAAATCAATAAAAATAAAATTAAAAAAGTAAAAAAAAAAAAAAAAAAGTAAAGGGATCCTAGGTGAACACAGTCTTAGCTAAGCACACAATGACACCTAGTGGATATTTGTAGTTTCTGCACATTATCAAACCAATCTTTCTCTTTTTAAACTCTATAATCATTTAAAAATCCCATTTAAATTATAGGAGAAGATACACTTTCAATACTTAATGGTCTGATACTAAAAGATATACAATATATTTTATGATGAATCTCATCGTGGGTTTTATGTAGTATGTAGAATGAAGTTGTACATTTAATTTACTAGGCAGTGCTTATTATATTTATCAAGCAGATGAACTATGTACTGAATACTTTGGTATGTGTTGTTTTTGCTGTGGTAAAAGGAAAGTCAGTAAATACATTAAATAGTGAAATTGATATAGTAAACATTGGTTTGTATGTTTCTAGGGTCTGAGGATTGTGTTCGCTGATGCGTCCCGCTTGGTGTTTCGGATGAGCGGGAGCGGTGCAGGGATGGGGGCCACCATCCGCATTTACGCCGAGAGCTGTGAGAGAGACCCAGAGAGACACAACAGAGAGACTCAGGTACAGAGGAAGTGTGATGTATGTGTGTGTGTGTGTGTGTGTGTGTGTGTGTGTGTGTGTGTGTGTGTGTGTGTGTGTGTGTGTGTGTGTGTGTGTGTGTCTGAGGTGAGACACATATTTGGTTTGTTTGTGCACATACAGCATTGTATACACTTCTGTGTTCTTTGTAAGTATTTTGCTGGGCTTTGTCAATGGTATGACTTCAAATATTTTCTAAATGTATGTATTAAAGTATTTCGAATGAAGTATTCTGCCAGTTCAGTCACCATGAAACAGATACTATCAAATATTTATTGGCTTGTATCAGACAGTAGCAGAAGTAATGTTTTATTGTGAGATTATGGCATATTATGGCATATATATATATATATATATATATATATATATATATTTATATATATATATATATATATGCCATAATAATACACAAAATAGATGCTCAATTGGCACACCGCCCTTCTTTGAATGATGGGATCAATTTAAAATCCCTAGTAATAAATATATAAAAATCTGTGAATGAAAACTCCCACACACTCAATCATCTCTGCTGTTTTAGTTCAGCTGGCATAATTTTGCCATAAAGTAGCCTTTTTTTCTTTTGTGCTGTTACATTTTTTGGTCTGTGGTTTGTTTTAAATCAAGGAGAAGATACTTTGATTGTTGCAGCTACTGGAGTGGTTATACAGCCTATGCTGTGTTGGTGAAATGATTCATGATCATGTAATAAGCTTTACGTGACATTATTGAAGCTAATTGACCTGTAAACTTTGGATGGGTTATGGATCTTATTGTGTGGTTATGGGTGTTGGAATAGGTAGTGTATTTTAACCATACCCATGGGTCGTAAAGCTGCAGTCATGATGGCCAGACAGCCTCATTTAGGCTTGGCCACCTAACCGTATACCTTTATCAAAGAATATGCACTAACTGAGGTTAATGACCCCATTTTGTGCCATTCTTTCCTACTTCTGCAAGTCAAAAGACAACCCATGATTTCAAGGGCAATGAAAAACATTATAATATATAATATGATACAGATGCATTGCATTGGGATTTCTAGCCAAGGCTAATTTGCGACCCCTGTGTCTGGTTAGGCTTTTTAGCTTAAACAATGTCATAACAATCATCATTATCATTACAATAAGTACAAATTGAGCATATAATAAATTGTGACATTCTCCTAATCGTTCTGCTCCAAACCCGACGTAAGGACATACCTCACCATGACACAACATGCTACGTTTGCTAGTTTAAAAGTACTGGATATTCGTATAAAAGTACTGCATATTTGTTTACTGTATATACACCTCTCTCTGCAGAGCAGCAAAGCCACATGGCGTGTGTGTTTGTATTAAGCCTGCATGACATTAAAATCCTCATTTTCAATGTTTCATGCAGTTTTACATTGTAAATGGCTTTGTATGCATGTACTAAATAATTTGGCTTGACCGTTAGACTTATCTGTGTGTGTGTGTGTGTGTGTGTGTGTGTGTGTGTGTGTGTGTGTGTGTGTGTGTGTGTGTGTGTGTGTGTGTGTTTGTTCTATCACACGGGTCATGTTATATAATTATTGAGAAATGTTTGTGACGTGTGCAGTACACTTAGTCATTTTAAGACATGTTTTAAATGAATATGATATTTTGTTACACATGAAGCAGCTCAGCATATCCTCATAGCTTTTCTCCAAATGCTCTTAGTTTCTATTTTTATTCTAGTCTTATTTTAGTTGATCATTAGTTATTTATTTTACTTTACTTCCTATGCTTATCTGTATTTATTTCTATCCTTGTACTGCCACAACAACCAAATCTTTCTGCTGGGGATCAATAAAGGTGTATCTTATCTTATCTTAGCTAATTTCTTTATTATACCACTGTGTTCCCGTTTTGAAAAAATGAGATGGATAAATCATCTCTAACAGGTTGACAATCTAGACTAAAGTGTAAAATGCGCATGACATGCATGTTGACAGTTTTTATGGCGCTCGTTTGACACAAATCAGACTCTGTCATCTGCTCTGGAATCTGTTCAACTATCAGTGTATCTGCATCGTGTTTTTAGGCCCAGACTCACATGATCTCTACCCTATATTTGCTGCCTTACACAATAAAACAAAGACAGGGGCAATGTCTGCTCAAAGATCTACTTCTAACTTATTAACCTTAATAACCTCAATGTTAAGATCAATGCTGTCATTGTCATAGTCTCATGTATATGTGTGTGTGTGTGTATATATATATATATATATATATATATATATATATATATATATATATATATATATATATATATACACAGTATGTGTTTGGAATGTGAGTTGATAGAATGCAAAATCGGGTGAATTTAACTTCTTAAAAACTTATCAAAGTTTTGACAAAAAGTTATACAGAAAAAAGAGACAAAAAATATACCTTGTCATTTTCAGGAGTCCTGAATGTTCTCCCTCCCTGCTTAATATTTAATCTATTACAATTTAATTGCAATTTTACACTCTGTGTACACTTTTTGTTAGTAAGGCCTGAAATGCACACACCTGCTCAGGACCTATTCATGCACAAATGGAGAGATGTCAGAGTGAGTGGGCTGCCAGCTGGACCAGCACCCTGAGCGGTTGGGGGTACGGTGCCTTGGGCAGTGCCCAGGAGGTGAAGTGGCATCTCTCCAGCCACCAATCCACACTCCGTACTTTGGTCTGCATGGGGACTTGAACTGGCGACCCTCCGGTCTGGGTCCCAACTTAACTCCCTACAGACTGAGCTACTGCCACCCCACTTAGTAGCAAAAAGAGAGAGTTAAAACCTCCGCAGTGGAATTATTGTTGCAAAAATGTTTTGTGCGTTTCTCCTGCTATAGGTGGTGCTGGGTCCTCTTATCGCCATCGCCCTTAAGATCTCCAACGTCCATGAGAGGACAGGACGCCGTGGCCCTAACGTCATCACATGAGCAAGCAGGAAGACACACACACACACTCGCATGCATGCTCACACGTGCATCTCACTGCTCACACAGACAAACCTTCAAAATATCCTTTCCCTGTACTTATCATCATTGTTTTTAAGCCCTTCTGTGTAGCTTCATTTCTTTTTTCTTTAAATGATGACTGATGACTGGTGCTTATCTCAAAATAAGAAAGCACAATGTTCTCTCAACTGTTATTGACCACTATCATCTGTCAGCTTTTTACCCTGTAAAGCACCTTGTAAACCTTGTTTTGGAAAGATGCTATATAAATAAAGTGTATTATTATTATTATTATTATTATTATTATTATTATTATTATAACTATCGAAAATGTAGAATATTTAGTGTCTAACCCAGAGAGACTATTTCATTGTTGCCATGAATAAATAATGAAAGATATGTAAACAGCAAACCTGTTATGAATGTGCAGACTGACTGTTAATAGGTATGGCTTGCAATTATTAAGACTTATTGACGAGGTGATCCAAAGACATTTTTTTTCATCCACCATGCTGTTTTTATAACACAGCATGCATTGTTCACTTGTCATATTTCTTTTCATGCAGAAGTAATCCATCATTTGTCTAAGTGTAAAATAAAACAGGTGTTTCACTAATATTTGATTCTTAGTGATATATCAGTGAATTGAATTGCATTCAGTTTGTGTTTGATAATATATTCAATGAATGTTTAACCCTTGTGTTGTCTTCCCGTCAAAATTGAAAAGCAACACTTTTGCTGACGCTTTTTATCGATTTTTTACTTTTTCTTTCATTTCTTTCCCCTTTTTTCAACACTTTTGACGTTTTCTTTTCAATGTTTGTCACTTTTTTGACGTTTTCAACACTACATAACATTAACTTATTAGCTTTAGTTTTACAGTTATTTTTGGAATTTATGGTCAATAAACCTCATTTATAGGAAATTATACCTAATGTTTGAGTTTGAAAAGCTGAAATTAGAAATTATTTAGATTAAAATTAGAGGAATGGACGTTGATGATAATCACAGACTGGAATATGTAAACTTTTACTCAATACTATTTGAAAAGCACTTTAATTTGTTTTTCAAATGCTATAAAATTGAATAAGACGCCTCAAAATGAATGAAAGTAGAGATTTGTACTTGCCAAAGAGCGTTGTGTGGAATCAATCATGTTATTTTGGGTAGTTAAAAAGAACATTGATATATGAAAACGGGTCAATTTGACCCGAGGACAACATGAGGGTTAAAGCATATGCAGTGGGGGGGTATTCAAAGTGCAAAAAGAACAAAAAAAGCAAATGAGGCCACAGGTAATGAAAAAGAAAATACATATTTTAGATTTGTTTGCTAATCTGGCTTTCACCTTATTTTGTAAGTTTAGGCCTTAGGGAATTCTGTACAACCATATTTGAATATATTATTTCATTTTTTTTCATCCAAATAAACATTTTTGTGTGTAGTACTCGCCTTTTTTTTAATTGAAACAGACAGGTCTAATGGGGACAAATAAAAATACAGAATAAGCCTGCGATATGTTGCCCTTAGGCATAATTGGATTTTAATTAAAGGAATTCTTCATAATTAAGAGCACCGTGTTGTGCTGATACTATATATCATGTGATGATTGAACACCCTTGAGGAAAAGGAGGCTTTGGTTTGTTGCATGTGACCTGTTTCACCTGAGTGTGAAATGTGCTGAGATTAGAAATGGAGAGGGTTGATCTTTACATGGCCTGAGAGCAGCAGCTCATAAACACACTGATTGCCGTCATTATGAGTTGAGGATATGCCAGTGGATATCCGCAAGGATGCGTCAGCCAGACATTACCTGTCAACCGTTGCAGGTTATTGCCCCATCCAACTGTTTTATGATGTCTGGCGTTATTTCTGATGTTGAATGATGATTATTGTCACTTTGTTCCATTTATCTTTTACTGTGACTGTTATTGCCACTATTCATTTCAACCCCAACCGGCCCCGTCAGACACCGTCTACCAAGAGCCTGAGTTCCCCTCCACCCCCCACCTTCATGCTGTTGCTTGCTCTGGAGGGAACTACTAGAACTGTTGGGTCCTTGTGAATCATAGAGTGGTCTAGACCTACTCTATCTGTAAAGTGTCTTGAGATAACTCTTGTTAAGAATTGATATTATAAATAAAATTGGATTGAATTGAATGTATCGTGAATGTGTTGCTAAGAAGACGCAGAGCCATAGAGAGAGTCTTTCTCTTTCACTCTGAGAAGACGGTTTATGTTTTAACTAAAATTGTGTCTAGGGACATGTTTAGATGGATACATTTCTTTAATGGTAATTAATAATAATGTGCATGAACACAAACAAGTTGGAGAGCATTGTTGCTCCACAAGTATCAATAACTATTGAGGTGAACTTTTCAGCTGAGCTGTCAGGTGTCAGGTACTGTCTATTAAAAGAATTTATTAGGGTATATCATGGTGACAAACACAGAACACCATGTCCCTGGGTCCATCTCGCAATCATTAGCTCAGATTACAAGACGTGTACCTGTTGTCTGTCCCGCGATGTGTAGACGGAGATTGTAAAGAAGGACTTCATGTTTTCTGCTCCAGCCACATAGAATAGTCTAGGAAAGGAATTGAAAGTGATGAGTCGTACTTTTATGCTATTTTAGTAGTAGTATTAATCAGTTTTAGTATTGTTAGTATTGTATTTGTCTGATTTGTTATTGTTTTGCCATCTTTTCCTAGTCTCCCTTGCAAAAAAAAGGTTTCCAAGCTCAATGGGGCTTGCCTGGTAAAATATGCTGTATAATAAACAACGAAATCTAATTTTTAGGACATTGTGGTGGCCATTATGGGATACTGTGTCATCCTAAATCTAACTGGGAACCTTTTTTTTGCATGTTGTCTCCCTTTAATTTCCTCGATTCAGTGTCATTATTGTTGCAGCATGATCAAGAGAGCTTGTTTTCATGTAGGATCAGCTGATAAACTCAGATGTTAAAAGAATAAAATTGCGTGTTACTTTGACCTGCTTTGAAATTATATCAGGCTGCCCAGTAAAACAGATTTACTTTTAATTATGTCATAATATTAGTATTGTCATAATTTTTATTTCAAGTTGGCCCTATATTGAGAAAGAAACCCAAGAACCCAAGCACTACAGTATAAGGAAACATTACAGCTTTAGATACTGGATAATTTTAATCCATAACACATCATCCTAAAACAGAGGTAGCATCATTCTCTCCTATACAAACAGTTATGCTTGTAATAATTTAATAGTGTACAAATTGGCGCTGTAGTGCAAGTACGTGCTGTCTGTCCATTCATAGATCCAACTGGATTAATACTCTCCTTATGTTATTTGTCACACCGCCAAGCTGCAACTCAAACGTGCAGCTCATCCTCAATTGAGGAAACTAGAGAAAAAGAATATTTGATCAACCTCCACACAAAATCACAATTTAACCTCCTTAAAGACCTCTGGGCAGAAACAGACCTGTTGACATACTGTAGGGTCAGCACAGACATGAATTCAGAGATTTAGCACCGGGTGTAGATTGATGGCACAAAGGGGATGTCAACACGCCTCTCTGGTCTATAATTTGCTAGCCAAGCACTCCTTCCATATTTAGAGGCATCTCCCATTCTTCTGGAACTTCCTCAGAGGGCAGTCAGAAAGTATCTGTCTAGCTGTCTTCTCAGTCAGTTAGGCAAAAAAACTATCTTCCCCCTCAGTGTCCGGTCAAGGCCTCCCTCTGCTCCTCTACGTCCTCCTCTCCCTGCTGTATATGCTCCACCCGACTGTACGGAGGAGGCTGCTCCCAGCTCCATGTGCAGTCTGGAGCGTCCGAGCTGTCCTGGCTGTACAGAGGGGGAGCGAAACTCATCATCACATTCAGCCCGTCAACCACGACAACTGACTCAGGGGCTGTTTCAGGACGCCCCTGGCTGCCATGGGATTCCTCGTATGATGGAGGGAATGAGCTCGGTCTGCAGAGGAAAAGACGCACAATACATCAGGGGCATTAGTTTAGTTTGAAAAGGTTATTTTACAGGGACAGTACTTGTTTTGGTTTTTTTGAAGATTATTTTTTGGCCAATATTTGACAGAGGGGAGGAATGACGTGCAGCAAAGGGCCGCAGGTCAGAGTTGAACCCCGGCCCGCTACATCTATATATGGGCTATCTGGGCGCCCTACATGGACAATATTTGTTGATTAATTGATAAAAAAAAATGTACATGAGCTGGAGGAATTTAATTTGTATCTGTATCCCTGGCTCAATGTTAAAAATGCATCATAGAAATAGACTAATAAAAGACATTTCGGATACATGAGGAACAAACAGTGTGTAAAAAATACTATTTGCATTGACTTTTAATGCCAAAATAAAAAGCAAACTGGAGTAACTTTACTTGATTAGTTTGATAATGTCTTCAGTAGTAACTATTTATGAAAGTACCTCAATTACATAGAAAGACATTTCTTGAATGTTTTTTGTTTTTTACAAAAACCGGGTCAGTCCCTAAACATATTTAGAGTTTTTACAATAATTCTTTTTCTGTAAAGTTTGCAGTTGTTTTGTTTATTATTTAGAAATCAATTACAGACATTCAGTCATCGCAGCTCATAACATAAGATTATAGAAAAATAATTGCAACTAATATAATATGAGACTAAGTAAAAAAGTACAACATAAACAAACCCATTAAGAAAGCAAAAAAGAATAAATAAAATGTGACAGACTTACCAACCTTGTTAATGATATTGACAACACATGTTCTTAATGAAATAATTTGGAGTATATATCAGATATAACTGGAGCTTTCTTATTTTTCACTAATTTAAGATACTCAAAATATATGTCAATTTCAATTTGGAATAGTTTAAAACATGGTCTTGAATTAGAAAATTGTGATTTATGAATTTATTTACCTAATAAAATAAAAAAGATTAGCAATATTACATACATTTCTACCTTTACATTCAAAATATCTAGCAATATGTTTCCCTTCAAGTGTGTAGTTGCTTTGTAATTCAGTGTGTTTCAATACAAATCAGTAGGCAGTGTTTAAGAGTCTTTCCAAAGTAAATCTGTGGCTACAGGTGGTATTACCTTTCAATAGTGTAGACCTGGGTGTTGTCTTCGTGTCCTCCTCTCTGGTACATCTTGCTCTTCATGCTGTGGCAGACAGTCCAGAAGACTCCGATGAACACAGCCAGGATGCCGAGCACAATCATGATGTAGGCAGGGAGGACCCTCATAGAGTACTCGTCCTTTATCTGCAGGGACACCAGGTAGGACCCAGTGCAGGTCATCCCAAATCCCACACCAGGCAGGACAATGCGGCCCAGGGACCACAGCTGCTTCTTCACATTCATGATCATTTAACTCACTTGCTGCTTCTTTATTGAGTTTTCAGGTGTCCTTTCTGTCGTTTTCCTGCCCTCTGCTGGAGACACTGTTATCAGGCAGGAGGTACTCAAGGAGTCTTGTGGCTGATCTATTTTTTAGACTTGCCTAAACATAAGTAAATCATCTTACCAAGTTTGAGTACCAATACATGTGTCTGGAGTTGTGAGTTGAGTCTAAGAAAATGTCTTTGCCTCTTCAGTCATAATGGGAGGCGGCTGGGATCTTCCTCTTCCTGCCGCCTCGGTTATTTATCACGTAACACAGCTTGATAGTTGATTAGGCAACAAGATGACCATAGGCTCAACTTCATAATATAGACGTGTGAGCTCCAGGTCTTAACATATTGTTTAGATTGTCTAAAAATTGCCTTTTTTATGGTCTAGATGTGTTAATTATAATTAGTTTGACAGAGTCAGTGGTAGTTAGAGCTATGTTGGTTATTAACCCAGAATGTAAAGTAACTAAATATATGTTGTCATGTTGTCCTCGGGTCAAATTGACCAATTTTCTTATATCAATGTTCTTTAGCCATAATAACATGATTGACTCCACACAACGCTCTTTGGCAAGTACAAATCTCTACTTTAATTAATTTTGGGGCGTCTCATTCAATTTTATAGCATTTGAAAAAAGAAATTGAAGTGGTTTTGAAATAGTATTGATTAAAAGTTGACGCATTCCAGTCTGTGATTATCCATCATCATACATTCCTTTACTTTTAGTCTAAATAATTCCTAGTTTCTGCTTTTCTAACTTAAACATTAGGTATGTTTCTAGAGACTCAGCACAGTCGAGAAGTCATGAGGTCATTTTTCAATTAACCTGTTTGCGTGAACCTGAACATTGGTTCACATTTATACAGCATGACCATGCACAAATAAACAAATTTAACCACTTGTAATTACATAATTGGCAGTATTTTTTCTTCATCATATATATATATATATAAGTCAGCATCATCATAACTTACCATGTAATACCCCTTCATTATGAGAAGGCTATTCTTGGATTGTATTATGAATGAAAACTACCCCTTTAACGCTTGTTGTGAATGCAGCACAGTCATCATAGCTTTTATTGGCACTCTGAGAGTGTAATGGTTTTTTGTGAACATGTTTTTTTTTTCTTATCAGTGTGGAGTTAATCTTCTGAGCTACACTTGGGTGGTATATTGCACCACAGCGATGCTTTTCTTTTTGACAGGTTAACACACCCCTGAGTCTGATACCCACATGAGATGAGTATTGGCTTTTTAATTGGCAGGAATTAGCAAGTAATGAGTGTTAATAGTGGCACTTATAAGTGTTAAGTAGATTATAAATCTTGGTGGCTGCACATTCAGCAGTCTGATTATGGTAAATTGTGGTACTTTCAACAGTGCAGGTACTTCATCTGGACTGATAGCTTGAATGCCCTGACCTGTAAGAGAAATTAAAACAGGAGAGTAAAATGGCAATATGCTGCATGTACATAGCATAGATAGTCAGCAAATATTAAGCAAATAATTAAGTAAATAATAAGTGTTCACCGGTGACATGGTGCAATTCTCATCTGGGACTGCATTGTTGCTCATGGGGATTTCAGTGACTGTGTCATTATAACAGACCCACTGTACGTGAGAAATCCTATTTCAAAGTGTTTTTCCTCAATTCCTCTGGAGGCTTGCTTAATTTGCATAACATTACTGTATATATGTGGGTTTTTGCCTTCGGGAGACATTGCAGGGACCTGTTGGTGTTCTGTTTGCACACTGTTGGTAAAAAAAGGCAAATAAAACTGATAGGGACCCTCCTAACCAGACGCAACAGCCTCATTATAAGTGTCTCCGTCATTAAGAGAGAAGTTGACATTATCTCTGGTAATATTAGAGCCTTACAGCTGCTCCACAAAGAGGCTGGAAAATGACAGTGACTGTTTTTCACATGTTCAGTTGTCTCTGCCAATTTAATCATAAAACATAAAGGGACATCAATGCCTCAAACCCATTTCAATGGAGTGAATGTAATTTTATTTGTGAATCTTACAGCATTGAAAAACGCCATTTAAAACATTCAACACTGCAGAAGGTTTCTGCACAGCAGCTGCCCACTGCCCCTATGTGTAGGATGGGTCACACACACACACACACACACACACACACACACACACACACACACACACATACATACACCTTCTTTTAGAACTCATTATTGAGTGATAATTATAGAGAGAGTGAGACAGGAAGCCATTAATTGAAGAGCCAGTTATTAATCAGCTGGACTCTGATGACAACCTGCCATCCACTCCTTCATTAATACACATCAGGGTCAGATTGCACACCCAGCAGTACACAACTTCACTCATTATATGGTCGCTAAATCTGAATACGAGACCCAGAGAACGCAAGTGGATATCAATTATTAGATTGTTTAGATGATTGTGTAGCGTATACATAGTCAGTTTATGCATGCATGCACAGTAGTCATTTGCAGCAGAAGTACCATGAGAGGTCCAATGGGGGCGATGTTGCATTATTTTGTTTTACTGTAACCTGTAACAGTGCCAGTGGCTAGTGAGTACCCTGCAGCGCTGCTTGGTAAAAACTATTTCATTAAGGAATACAATATATAACTAAAACCCTCACTTTCTTCTGCCACTCAAGCTCCAGTGGGTGCATCATCTGAAATAAAAGTATCTCTCAGTCCTTCAGTCACATATGTAACTTTAATGTGATCCATTTGGAGGCAGGGTGAAGCTTCCAGCTTGCCTGGTTTCAATAATCAGGTTGCTCTATTTCACTGGGGATTGTGGTTGAGAGTTTTCCCCATTTTGTCACAGATTATAAATCTCCTCAGCTCCGAGCGTTTGATAACATCTTTATACTCTAAAACCATTCATCCGCACTTCCAAGCCATGATGTCATTCTATCATTTTGATGCTATCACAGATAAAAGAGATATCTCAAATGTGAGCTTAAAATGTGAAGAAAAAGTGGCCTTAAAATGAAAGAAGAAAGTAAGAAAGAAAGGAAGAAAGGAAGACTGAAGGGAAGGTGAGGGAGAAGGGGAAGCAAAAGTTAAGTAGGCAAGAAGCAGAAAGGAAAGGTTTTAAAACTTTCACTCCCACTCTGATTCCATGTCTCTTCTTCTAAGTGGCTCGCTTACCTCTCTTTCCATATCCATCCTCTGCTGTTACATGTGCTCTTCCCTGTAGTGGCTGTATAAACCCTCGCAGTTGTCTGGACTAGCCTAGGCAGGAGGGGATCAATAAGGAGATCGATAGGGTCCCTGGGAGTCCTAATAGCCCTGTTACTGCTCCCTGCCTGGCTGCCTGATATAGCAGCCCACTGGGTGGAAACAGAGTGGAGTCTCTACTGTGTGTGTGTGTGTGTGTGTGTGTTTGTGTGTCTGTGTGTGTGTGTGTGTGTGTGTGTGTGCGTGTGTGTGTGATCCAAATCCTGTCTACAACCCCCAGCTGAGTCTGTACTTACACTTAGGTCATGATACAACACAACAAGTTCTATAGCTGTGCCCATTTACGGGGCTGATGGCTGGGGATGATCTGTATGTGCAAGTGAAGTATAGTAGATGTACTAATGATGGAACGCACATTTGTGGTGCACTTTAACCCTTATGTTGTCCTCGGGTCAAATTGACCCATTTTCCTATATCCTATATTCCTATGTTCTTTTTAACTTCCCAATTGTAATCACCCAAAGTCACATGACTGATTCCACACAACGCTCTTTGACAAGTACAAATCTCTACTTTCATTAATTTTGGGGTGTCATATTCAATTTTATAGCATTTGAAAAACAAATTAAAGTAGTTTTGAAATAGTATTGAATAATATTCCATATTCCAGTCTGTGATTATTCATCAACAACCATTCCTTTAAATAATTCCTAATTTCTGCTTTTCTAACTCAAACTTTAGGTATAATTACCAACAAATGAGGATTATTGACTATAATAATAATAATAATAATAATAATAATACTAGTAAATTAGCGTTACTTAGTGTTGAAAACATAAAAAAATGACAAACATTGAAAAAAACGTCAAAAGGGTTGAAAAAGGCACAAAAACACAAGAACAAGTTAAAAACATCGATAAAAAGCATCAACAAAAGTGTTGATTTTCAATTTTGACAGGAAGACAACACAAGTGCCAATCCAAAAGTAATGTTTCATATATTATATGTACTGAGACACAAAGTAAGGGTGTGGAGGTTGGTGTGGTGGATAGTGGATAGGAGAGATATAGTATAGTATAGTTGTGTAGTAGGTCTATTTTTTTAATTGTTAAATTGTGACCTGTACTATAGATAGATAGATAGATAGATAGATAGATAGATAGATAGATAGATAGATAGATAGATAGATAGATAGATAGATAGAAATTGATCCCAATAAAATGGGAAATGGCAGTGTTTCAGCAGCAAAATCACTCACACAGCACAGAATATTAATACAAATGAAATACTAGGATACAATATACATACATACAATATACATGAAATAATAAAAGGAATATAATACAAGAACAAATATTTCAATATATACAAGTTGAGAATACAAAATGTGCAACTGCTTAAATAGTGGGATATAATGTCTTCTAGGCCCTGGAGGGGCCCCAGTGTCTGAAGTCTGAGAAGAAGCATAGAGTCGTGTTAAAGACATGGGTGTTTGTCAGTAAGGGAGGGTCTAATGAAAGATGGTATATAGTTGCATTATGGGTTGTGTAGGATGCAATGTTTATGGAGGATTATACAAAGGATTAAATGCCAGAATATCTCAGCCTCTGTTGCATCAACTTGAATCATTTGGACCAGTCTTTGTTACATTTTACGTGTGTCTGTGGGTTCTTTACTGCCTTTAGGTGGCTGGTTGGCTTTTTGTATGTATCTATTAAGTTTGCCACTTGGTATTGGTTGATGTATGTAAATGTAATGTAAAGTACATTGAGCTGACTTGTAATGAAACGTACTACATTGAGGGAAATATTATACTTCTACTTTCAGTACAGTGTTATCTCAAACTAGTTGACTTTACTAGAAATTTGAGTCGAAAACCATTGCTTAAAACCATCTAAGTTTTTACACAAGGTGAAACTTAACAGGTCAAGTTGCATTAACACAGAGTAGTATGTTGATGCAGTAGACAAACTTCCATTTCAATCAGGAGAGACATGTTTGCAGATATGCAAATAAAATGTATTGTTCAGATTCATTATACAGCTCAAATAAAACGTACAAAGTTTTTGGCGATTAGACTCCATCGCTATACAAATCTTTTGTATATCTATATATAGGGGTAGAGAACCATTAGACCCCCCGATGGAATCCGGACACCGGTGGTGGCGACAAAGGAGCCCGAAGACCAGAGAAGACCAGAGAAGACCAGAGAAACAGAGAAACAGATTTAAAGCAGGGTTGTGACTCTGTGATTGGCCCTTTCCATTGTGTAAGGATTCTGATTGGTTTAGCAGGAAGGTGAACGCCTCCAACAGCTGATTGGAGTTAGGTAGAGCAATGATTAAGAGTGAGGTCTTCCTGAAAGGATTTACACTGAGATACATTTCAATCAGGAGAGACTAGTTACAGATATGCAACAATTATACACAATATGATAAAATATACATTTATTTGGATAACAGCTGAATTGATTTAGGAGAGCATCGATTAATACTTAGGTCTTCTTGAAAGAATTTATGCTGAGCTACATTAGTAGTCATTACTAAAAATCATTAGTAAACTAAAGATTTTTTTCTTGAGTCACTGTGTCTAAAAAAAGCATGTACAGTTAAACATGTGAAGAAACACTACAAATACGAAACAAGGCTACTTACTACTATAGCAATAGTTAAATAAAAATGTTTGGTTTATGACAGTATATTTTTAAGAAGAATGTAGTCAATTCATTCGTTTCAAAATAGACTAATATCAAAATTATGCAGTTTAAGTTTAAAAGCACTGTATTATATGATATGTTTCATTCAGCAGTCAGAATTATTGGATTCTAATTTTAACGTGTGTGACATCCTCACTCCCCACACCTCATCAGTCCCCACCCGGGTCTCGGTCATGGTACAATCATAGATGCAGATAAACATGAATGCTAAACTACAACCCAGATAACATAAATGCCCACCCAAAGCATTAACAGAAAATTATTAAAACACACTTTATCTGAGGCAGAAACTGTTCAGAACATATTTCCTTCCCATGAGCCTTTGCAATGCTTCTGGCAGAACTGTTAAAATGACCCAGCCCTTCCCATGGAGAAACTTAACATCCTTAGTTATCTCTGCTTAATGTGATCTGTGCACTGCATTTAGCTGATTATTACAAACAACTAATGTGATTTCATAATGAATATGTTTTTTTTTAACAAAACATGAAAGAATAAGTAGTGACCAAATCTGGGTTTACAGTGTACTTTACAATGTCTTTGATAAAAATTTGATTACAATACAAAATAAAATTTCCATTCTAACCATGCGAACATCTAATAAAATGTGATGCATGTTATAGATTTAACTACCCAGCAGTATAAAAAGTAATAAGAAATACAACATTACAACTTTAAAATGCTGCCTTAATGTTAAGGCTATAATGCACGACTATTTTACTATTTCTATGAACGTTCGTTAGATTCAAGCCATTGCCAAATGAGATGAGATACAAAGCAAGTTAAGTCTATTAAGTTCACAAAAGCAGCTCTGTATTTGTCAGTATGGCTGTGTTTACGAGTGAAGTGTTTTTTACGTCTCCGAGTGTTTTACAAAAGCATGGCTGAAAACTATGGATGCACTGATATTTTTACAAGTACAAGTACAAGTACTTGCCAATATCGAGTACAGATACGAGTACTTAATAATCCCTCTGGGGTCCAAGGGTGTTTTCAGACACACAGATGATTTTGGCCTTCTCTGATATTGTTGTCAATTAGAACAAAGCATACATTTTTTCTATTCAAAGCCCAGTGCCTGGGCCCTGACATTTCCCCGGGCTAGTGTCAATACAATAAATCATTTAATTCCTGATATCTCAATACTGAGTGTATCCAATCCAAAATATCCAATGACGTCATTCACTTGCATATTAAATACCAATGTGGCTTTACTGATCCAGTGGAGAAGATGGTTCTGTTTATGGCAGAAGTTAAGATTGTATTCAGTTTGAAAGGCTATAACAGTTTAAACAGTTACACTACACACCGAGAGTTTTCGTTTTAGCCTGTTTGTGAAAAACAAGTAACAAAAAGTAACACTGTGGATGTTAAAACAGCGCTGTGTAGAAACCGCATGCAGAGGTTGAAATATCGCTTTCTTCATGGTTATGCCTGTTAAGCTGATCAGAGACATTGGGCTACACCAAATATCAGTGGTAAGGTTTACGGGCAAAAGACTGCTGATGTGTGTGTGTTTTTTTAACAAAGCAGCTTGGGAAACACTGTTTCTGTGATGTGGTGATGGCTGGGAATCCCTCGGCTCCTGTAGTGAAGACATCGAAACCCAGTATCATTAACGACTGACAATGGCTGGTTGTCAAGTGCAGTCATGCGTTGGGCCTAGTCATTTTTTTACAGCCAGAAATCTCCAAACGGCTAGCATTGCTCCTCTTCCGTTGCCTATACTTGCTTGACGAAGAAGTTATTGTCACATTACTATGAAGTGGTATCAGGTATGGTAGCATCAGAGTAATTTTTAATGACTACAAGTAGGACTACATGCACACGGCATTGGGCCGATACTCGATAATGGCATCGGTATCGGTGCATCCCTACTGAAAACCCAAATAAGAAAGCGCCCACAAAAAAAGAGCTATACGTTCAGCAGAAGGACTAAAATCCCCCCAAAAAGTGACCTCTCAGTAAATCTATGAAGAGTCCATCATGTTTTAAAATCCTTTGTGTCCTCCTTGATATGATAAACGCTATTAGCAACTGCGTGGAGGAGGGGTGGGTGTGATGCGGGACCACCGAAGGCTTGCGTCATGTGGATGCGCCAACAGTGTTGTTGCCATTACGTACAATTCCTCATGGGGGTAACAGAAACTGTGCACTATGGCTTTAATGCATCAGTAATAATAATCCAATAATTAAGGAGTCTGGGTATCTCACCTGGTAGATCGCACGCCCATTTACAGAGGCTCAATCCCCAATGCAGCAGCCACGGGTTTGGTTCCAACTTGCGGCCCTTTGCTGCATGTCATTCCCCCTTTCTCCCCCCTTTCAAGTCTAAGCGGTCGTGTCATAAATAAAGGCCTAAAACTGTCCCAAAAAATCTTTAAAAAGATAAATAATAATCCAACAATCAATACACTTAGTTTCTAGTTTATTAGGTACACCTACCTAAAACTGATGCAAGCTAATAAACAACAGTCGTGCAATAAATCATTATTATGTTCAGTTTTTGTTTCAGAGAGGTGTTGATTTGTGGTGCTGTTGAATTGTATTGGATCACACTGAGAAGTGTTTCTATTATTTAGTCATTGATAAAAATGGGATATCCAATCCAATCCAATCCAATCCAATCCACTTTATTTATATAGCGATTTCAACAAACACAAGGTTTCCAAAGTGCTGCACAAAAAGATAATACAGAATAAATAGATAACATAATAAAAGCACAATAAAAAATATAAGGTACAATAAAATAAATGCAATAAAATACACTGCCAGCATACGGTAAAGGCATACACATAAGATCAACATTGTACCTGCCAATGAAAAGAAGAGTTTTAAAATGAGACAGAGGGGAGGCCTGTCTAATGTGCAGAGAAAGCCCATTCCAAAGTTTAGGAGCTGCAACGGCAAACGCATGCCCCCGAGCTGATACGGACCTGAGCCCCCTGAGCAGGATATAGACGAAATAAGATTTTGACTTGAGTAATACTTTTACTTAATGGAGTATGGGAGTATTTCTACATTATTCTGCTGAAGCCTACCAAATTGTGTCTCATCCAGTTCTCGTCTGCAACCCCCCCTCTGTGCCTGCATTGATAGTTACACAACGATACAGCACAGGTTCTCTCAGTGTGCCCACTCGAAAATGAGTTGTGAGAAAGTACAATATATCTAGACTGCCAAAGCTTGTTGCTATCTGAACACCCCGCGGATTTCTCAGATTATCAGGCTTCACATTGGCACCTCAGTTGTGGTAATAAACATGTGTAATGGAGGTGTGTCGGTGAGAAAAAGAGTAGCAACGAAGTGAGTCCAACGTTAGTGGTTTTCCCTGTCTGAATTTCACCATATCATTTGTACGAATTAAATCAAAAATTGGGAGTGAGAGTGAGTAATTTTAGTTTAGGAACTAGATTTCTTTGCTCATTGCTGGGTTTCTTTCAAACATCAAAAACAGATGGGAAGAAAAAAAAGACAAATAAGCATGTGGGAGCAGCTGCATCTGAGGGGCAAACGGGAACATATTTTTTTTGCAAAAAGTGGGCTTTACACTAATCACAAGGAGACACTTTTATTTTTGAGGTGTGGTGGAACTTCTGGAATGCAGACAGACTGAGTTACAGGGCATGGAACAAACCTTAGTGGGTTTTCTGCTTTAGCGCCAGAGAGAAGTAAGTCTACTTAAATGCACAGAATATATACAGCTACATGGAATGCCCACACCCCCATCAGACAAAATGCCTCTGCAACACATTATAGCTTTCTACACATAGGCCTGTGATCTCAGTCATACACCACATACTCTGTGTGTGAGGATGTAAAGTTCAAAGATCTGCAGTAGAGTCATGTTGAAGGCAGATGTTGTGTCGTATATCAAGAGTTCCCGCATTCCGTTCCTCCTGGGTAAGATGATAAGCTGATAAGGCCAGGGCCGTCCTGCACGGGCCGGGGGGAGAGGTAATAATCACAGCGTATAATTCAGGGTAATGAACACTCCGCCACAAGATCAGCCATAAAGAATGATAGGGGAGGCAGACGGGAAGCCGCTCACGCATTTGACCTCCATCAGCATCCCCCCACCTTCTATAAATTTGTGCTGTGGTCTGAATCCGGGCAAAGAGAAGGGACGGAGCGAGACGAAAGGAAGGAGTTGGACAGATGTAGAGGAACAGGAGGAAGAGGGAGAAAAGAGATGAGTGACAGAGTAAAAGATGAAAAGATGCGGATGATTTAGGCTCAGTCAAGACAAAGGTCAAACCGTGTTCTCTGATCTTTGGAGAAATGTACTGTACTTCCTGTGTCCTCCGAGACTACTGGTCTCACAGAAGCGCTCCATTATGTATCAAGCCGTGTTGGAACTCCCGTGAGAGGAGAGACAGATCAAAAGAAGAGCTTCTCTGTTTAATTTCTTGTGATTGCAACTGTCAGCTGTGGGTGACTGATGAAAACATCCCCAAAACAAACTACGGCATCTGTTACCATCAAAAAAGGAAAGATTGAGCCATCTCAAACACAACTCTCTCCCACTCCGTGCGTCCCTCCCTCTCTGTTTTCCCTCCAGTTCATCGGTATGCAGGCGGCGTGGCACTATACTGTGGGCAGACTGGGCTGCGCTGCTCTCCTCTACATGTCTGCTAAATGACAGTAATTATTTTCCTGGGCTGCGGGCAACTCATGCATGTTTTATTTCCACCTCCACCTCCCCCATCTGCCTGCATGGCAATGCATGATGGCACCCATCATGGTGGAATGAAAAAAGAAACAAAAAACATTTTATTTCTCTTCACACCTTCTTATGGGTCCCCACAGGGTTCTCCATCCTCGGTTCTTTTACTGAGGGGCCCGGTCTTTTATGGTACCAGAGGGGGTTTTGCAGGGACTGACAGACGCTGTTAGCCTGGTCTCATGATAGTCTCGACACAGATAAAGGCGACTAATGGTGGTTCACGTACACTAGCTGTGGTTGTCAGCATTTTACCACAAAATGGCGACCGTGTTTTAATATAAATCCAGGTGTCACTTTGTGTTGGGGGGTGACATCCATCAGTGCAGTTCCTCTTGATTTCGCCCAACCTGGAGGCAAAGGCCTTTTAGATAAGGATTGCAAAACTACTTACCAAACATGTTCAACTCTGACAGAACAGTTGATCCTTGCTGAAACAATAGAAAACCAACCCTGTCAGAACTCAGTCAAGGTTGCCTGATGAATACGTCAAATCTGGAGAAGGTTGTATCTTTTTTTTTTTTTTTTTCTTCATTGCACCGTGTTGTGTGTCACGCCATCCAGTGACATGTAGCTCGTTTGGTGCGACTCAGGGGATCTCTAATACCCCTGCAGCTTTCATAATGAACATGTGGCTACTCTCTCTTGGGCACAATTATATAGCGTAATTCATAAGCAGGGGACGGGGCATTAGCCAGATGGTGCTGTGGGTGGCATCCTTTCTCTGGCCATCCATTAGAACTGTGTTGGTGACAAAATTTCAATGTGAGGAGACGGACAAGGTATCCGATTTCAGTATCTATTCCAATTGTTAATGTGTGTGTGTGTGTGTGTGTGTGTGTGTGTGTGTGTGTGTGTGAGCAGTGAGGATGGAATAAGTGGGTAACTGGGATCTTTGGTTGTCTCAGGGGACACAAGTAAAAATTAAAAAATAAATAAACAAACACATGAATACATTAAGATACAATGAAATATATGTGCAGTGTCCTAGCTAATATACAGAAATGAAAAATTAAATTGAAAAATGTGTCTGTGTGCCACAGGGACTTGGAAATGGTTGGAAATACCAAGTCATATCACATTCATTTGGGACTGAAATTACTCTTCTTGTGTTCCACCTTTTGGATGCAAACTCCTAAAACAATTAAATAAAATTAATTGGGATTGTTTAACTCAATAATTTTGCAGAAGACCTAAACATGCTCACGGAGGCTTGGTTATTTTTGGTTGTTGGACACTTTAACCTTCATTACACACAACATTAACAATGTGTACTGTATGGTAATAACCAGAAATCTGATTCTTAAAGTTGCATAAATCAACATTTTGACATGAACAATGGGACAAATGAATACCTGCATTGTGAAAGGGTTGCTCGAATGAACCAGTGGATTAATTATTACCCAACTCTGCAGTTCCCCCCCGCTCTGTATTGAATGTTTTCAGCATCTTTCAGCACATTAGTTTTTTTTTAAATCAAATTTTTATTTTATTTTCATACAAACACAGAACAAATAGTGACGTACAGCCGCTGAATATACCGTAATATCAATCCCCCCCACACACACACACAAATATACTTGGATGAAAAATAATAACTATATAAAACAAAAAGAAAGAAAGAATAGAAATAGTATGAAACACTGCAGCTAAAACAAACAGTAATAACTAAGAGGAGAAGAAAAAAAGGGAAAACAAGGCAAACAGGGACTTGAGGAACAGTTAATATGGACGTATTAATTAATTCAAGATGCCAAGAGAAGTTGATCAGATACACAACGGACCCCAAGGATCAGAGTGAGCCTTTCAATGCCTCAGCCGTAGTGAGCCACATGTTCACATTGGCCTCTTTGGCCCCATTTATACGGGCTATTCTTTCAGCACACTGTTATGGTTTCCGGCATGGGCTTTAAAGGAGAATTCCAGTCAATTTCAATACGTAGCTCTGTTGTTTGTGAATGTGGAGTGCTGTGAGTAGCAAGAAAAATTAAAACAGTTGGTGCTGCCTACACCGTGTTTTCCTCCTGCTAGACTTAGCACCCAACAGGTTTAAACAGGGCAAGTTTTAAACGTGTTTTTAGCCTCTCAACATGCTCAAAATGTCATTACCAATGCCTACCCTTGTGCAGTTATTCCTTCCGAGTGCACACAGCGAAGTAGATATGACAGAAAGGCGTGTTTCGACTAGTGTGGACTTCACAGAAAAACAGGAAATAAACAGAGGTTTGTGCACTGGCTGAATTAACAGAACTTTTATGCTAACTTTTTATTAAAACTTGCCCTGTTTAAGCCTGTTGGGTGCTAATGCTAGCAGGAGGATAGCACGGTGTAGGCAGCACCAATTGTTTTCATTTTTCTCTGTAAGGACAGCACTCCAAATTTACAAACAATAGAGCTACCTGTTAAAATTGACCGGAATTCTCCTTTAATGACCCTGTTTGAGACTGGAAAGCAGAAAGTCCATCTTGTTTCCAAAAAATGAAAATTTATTTCTGTTACACATTTGAATAAGTCCCCAAGCGAAAAATCTTTCATATGTTGGGATAAGGTGACTGTATGGTTTCACTCATGTCTACATGGTACTTGTTAAAGAATCCACAATAGTGTCCAAAAGGTGACTCAGGTTTCTTTAGTATTATAAACCAAGGTAGTGTCCATCCAGCTTTATTTATTTTTTGTGATCGTTTAGGTGTTTGTTCATAGATTTTGCTCTGGTATTGAGGACTTTTTTTGCCACTTTCCACTGAAAACCATGGATCTCCAAATTCTATATTATTTTAGATAAAGCAAATGACTAAGTGTTCCTTTAGCGGTTGAGGAAATTATACTACGTTTTAAGCTTAATAAGCCATTCAAAAACCCATTTGATTATTGAAAAAGTAATCGACACAAAGCTGAAAACGTTTTTGTGTTTGTTGATTTTACCATACACTAGAAAAAACTTACAAAATACAATACAACAATATCAAAAAAGGGAAGGGTTGATAAATTCAAATCAAGGGTTTATATTAGCTTACATTAGTAAAAGGCACTAATTATTTCAACCTGCTCATAAATTGTGAGTGATACCTACACACAGACACACACACACATGCACGCGTACTGATAGGCACACATATCAGTAACAGACTCAAACACATGTGTAGCTCACACAACACACACACACACACACATTCTGATCAGCAACTCAGCCTTGCGTGGCTCTCACTTCGTCAGTGGAGGTGTCAGGGTCCCCATGGCAACTGTATAATGGGGCAGGCCTAATTCAATCCCAGGGGCGAATAGTGGGTCTGGCGAAGACGCAGAGGGAGAATTGGTCTGGGTCTGAAACCTCTTCAAATCTGAGCTGATGTGTTTTAGCTGCTGCATGTTCAGTCACCAAAGAGAAAACATTCTGTCTCCACTCATACCCAATTTTAATATTCACTCTTAATCTCTTCTTTTGGCATAATTCCTCTCCGCTCTGCTCTTCCATTCACTCTCTTTCTCAGATTTTTTTTTTTTTTTACATTATGTTCTATCTCAACCCTAGCTCTAACTCTTTATTCACTTGCTTTTCAGTAGCTATTTTCTCTCTTCATGACTACACTTCCTTGCCTTTCTTTCTTCCTCCTCACTCCCCCCTATATCTCTCTTGCACGCTATTCAATCAATACCTCATACACTCTCAGCCTCCTCTCTCTACCACTCTCTAACATTCAGACTCAGAAACCTGATAGGATTTCATTAGGACCTCGGGATCTTGTTGTATTATTGTTATCCGTCTCTGAAGAAGATAGGGATTAGCGCTGGGGCTGGAGACAACTTAAAGTAATAAGCCTACAGCCAACAGGCCACAATCACACATACACAGATACAGCATAGACACACACTGATACACCCACAAAAGGTGAGTGGGGAAGAGAAGGAGAGAGGAGGCGGTGAAGATCCACATGCAAAAGGGAGGAGGCAGCCAGCACACCATTCCCGTATTGTTTTTACCGTACCAAACCAATCACACAGTTTTATACATGCAGCCCAGTGAGAGCGAGGCTCGCAGCTTGCTAGGGAGGGAACAGTTTGTTACAGGGGGAAAATTGTGCGTAACTCCTGTCACTGGTTCTGCATATAGAAAGACTTGGGACTGGCCTGGGGCTATCTGTGTTTGCAGATGGGGGAAGGGAGGAAGGAAGTGGGTAGATTTGCATCCCTTTGACTTTATATCTCTAAGCACCAGAGGATGAAGAGAGGAGAGGAGAGGAGAGGAGAGGAGAGGAGAGGAGAGGAGAGGAGAGGAGAGGAGAGGAGAGGAGAGGAGAGGAGAGGAGAGGAGAGGAGAGGAGAGGAGAGAGGAGAGGAGAGAGGAGAGGAGAGGAGAGGAGAGGAGAGGAGAGGAGAGGAGAGGAGAGGAGAGGAGAGGAGAGGATGTGTGAAAACACCAAATATTGTACTTAAAATTGTTGGTTGGTAGCTGTTGCTGATTGGTGCCGTCGAGCTCTACTCATGCAAGCGTTTAATTCAATCTGATTTACATATTGTAGTGTGCGCCACAGTTGCACTTGACATAAAGTGTTTTTCACTAATACAAGCCCAGCCACACTCATGAGAGGGAGAGAGAAGATGTAGAGCCGAGGCTGCACTGTTCACACAACCATGCACAGGCTCAGAGATTGGCCATTACATTGACTTGAATAGATTTCTTGTGTGCATGAATAGCCTAGTGAGAAGAAAAAAGACTATGTTTCCATGGGTTCATATTGATATTCATAGTGTCTCTCCACACCGAGAGCACAAATGTCACTGAAAATGGCCTTGATATATGCTCTCATTCTCTCCTCTTCCTGTCGCTCCATCCCTCTTTCTCTCTTTCTCTCTTCACCCTTCTTTGTTCCCCTGTACGCCGGACGCTCGTTGCCTGCTGCTGCCGGAAAGAAAAGAAAAAAAAGCAGACTGGATGATGGAGTGAGTGGGGAACATCATGCTGTTACTCATTTAGGCTTTTAATCAACCAGCGATGGAATGTTAAAGCTGTCTCTACCTGTGAAGCCTGCTAACCTTGACTATGGTGTTGTTTATTCCTGTAGTGCAGCCCCAGAACCTCAGTCCATGCTGCACTTACTACTGAATGTCACACTACTTGGAATCTGAAGCTCTGTTTTGGCTTTGAGAGCTATTTTGCCCACCTAAAATAATGTGGATGCAGACATGAAGTCATTTTTCAGCTATAAATTCCATCTCTATGGTGTCCTTATCAAAGTCTGTAACCTTTTGCCATTGCCATACTATAGAAAATCCAAATGCAATGTAGGAATGATGTCATCTTACATGTGTTTTTTGGTCTATGAAACATATTAGGAAAGGAGGAGTCAAGTTGGGTTTTCTTCCATTTCTCA
Organism: Percina caprodes; assembly: GCA_013375575.1. Taxonomy (NCBI): domain Eukaryota; kingdom Metazoa; phylum Chordata; class Actinopteri; order Perciformes; family Percidae; genus Percina; species Percina caprodes. The sequence continues at coordinate 417,556 of JABXJD010000277.1, read as the reverse complement.
GCATTCATTGTAACATTTTAAACACTGGCAGACAGATTTATAGCCTTTGGACAGGCATCCGGCACAGTGTTGGCAATAACAATGAGAGACGAAGTGAAAGTATTTTTGGGTGGGAGCACTCGTGTCGTAGGTGCATAAATCTCACTGTATATTTGTTAATTGTCCTTGGAAATTATTGGATGACAGCACTTTTGGCTCAGGTTTGTTGCTCAGACAGAGAAGTAGGCACAGAGTGGGTGTAAATGCAGAGAAAGTTAGGTTTTTCCCAGCAACTAACTTACCTATCAAGACGCTGACATTCACCACCAGTGGACCTTAAAAAAAGTTAAACATAAACCACTAATACTGAGCTTCTGTAAGGTATGGTGCATTTAAAAAGGAGGGAAAATCTTATTTTGCAAGAGTCATGAGTGCAATTTAGTAAAAGTCACATGCATAAACCAAACACTAGATAAGGCTCTGCAGAGTAGCTGCATATTTCAGGGCACAGCTCCCTTGATCTGGTAGTAGTTCAGATGACATTTGGCTGACTTGTAGCTCAATATCTTCCAATAGCTTATAATGATTACTGTTATTGGAACCAATAAAACATTTGTGGGCCAGAAATTGTGAAAGAATAAAATTAAATGATGTGTGTAACTTTGTTCTAACATTTTATGCCCCTCCAAGGCTCTGCCTGAAAATGGTGAGAATGTCAAAAGTGGTAAAAAAAAGATGGCACCACGGTGTGTGCTCAGGGTGTAAGTTATGGCCGTAACTTTCTCACTCTGTCAGGCGCTTTAACCGTCTGTCCTGGAGGACACATTAACTTGGTATCCTTAAATAAAGTCCTTTAAATAAAGCTGGGGGAGTTAAATAATGAGATAGCTGCTCCCACTGTCCTTTCTGCTTTTAAATGAACTTCTGCCTTTCTTATTAATGTCCCCTTATCGCTCATCACGGCCACTGACCCGCTGCTGTAACCCCTTTCCACTCAACCACATGAGAAGCTCCGGCAAGTGGTCGCCGCAGAAGTAATTGAGGGCAATTTTCAAATTAAAATTTAAACCCCTCGTCCATCTTCATGTGTTGGGAGGGAGTGGAGGATAGGTTTTGGGGCTGATGACTTGATCAGGTTTTGCGAGCTGGGCAGGTACTCAGGCTGGGCGAGGTGGGATGATGAACGAGGGGCATTAATCTCTGTGACAGAGAGAGAGGAGTTACCAGCGGTGATAGCAGCGCTAACGGCTTTAATTAGCATTTAATCAGACGCCTCGGGGCCGATGGAGGGGGAGAGAGGAGATCAAACTCCAACGGCCTTCTGTAAGAAGAAGAGGAGAGGAAGACAGTCCCCATGGCAGCCAGGCTGATGCTGCAGGCTGTGTTGAAGAACAAATGCCTATGATCATTTTTTGGGCTCCTGTAATGATAGCAAGCACAATGCACCACAAAGGCCATGGACTTTTTTGCAGAAAGAGGTAGTGTTTAAAGAACATATAGACTGCACTCTCACATTCTGTAAATGCTCAGGCTGTGGGCTTTTTCCTAGATAGTTCGACTCTACCAAGTACTGAAAAGATCATTGTGAGGCCTATAATTTTCAGAGAGGGGCGATTGGATAAGATAGGGAACAATTATGGGGTCCAAAGCATATTCATAGTCCCCAGATATAGCACTGATTATAGAGTTGTGATGTGGGAGGAGTTGTTTTTAGGATCTAAGGTCCTGGAAGTTTTGGTGAATTTCGGCATAGACATTGTTAGGGAACTTACAGTAGGTGGACTTCCGGGGGTTGGATAGGACTCTCTTAGTTGAAAAATGAAAAGTGACAAACCCATGAACAATTAGGAAACTAGCTCTCAAAGAGCATTTCTATAAGAAACATCCATCACTTCATATTTTCCATGACGGGCTGCGTGACATAAATGTTGTCATCCGCACAGTTTGAGTGTATCTGTGACACCTGCTGAAACCGAGGGGGTAAGCCAACCTCCTATGGCGCCATTTTAATGCAACAAGCACTCACCCGCCGTTAGCATCCCATTGACTGCCATTCATTTTGGCGCCACTTTGACAGTGAATAACTTTACATCTGAAGCGTTTAAAAACTTTATTTGCCCATTGTTTATTTCTATAGAAACACGACAATGTATAAAAGGCTACATTACCTTGTATCTCACATTATGAGATATCAGCAAGCGTTTTTGTGAAAATAGGCTAATGATTGTGTCATAACCAAGCGTCTTGCTGTTGCATAGTCGACAAATCATCGTATTGTCAGGAGAAGCTTGCAGACAGTTTGGACTTCCATTGGCTGTTTAGGTTTAATTACTAATGTTAACTAGCATGCTAATTAGCAGTAATTAGCATGTGCCTATGTTATCTCCTTAGATATACCTATGCTTTCCATCTCTGCTGATTGGGAATGATTGAGATTTCTCTTGGCACAGCTACCAGAAGACTTACAACTTTCCGACAGGTTGCTCACGTCACATCTACGTCATCAAGCTCAGTTGGAGGCTGTATAGACACACCTATGTGAAATTCCCATAGAGGCAGGCACATTTTTATTTTTTAAAGGCCAGTTATTTCATGGATCCAGGATACTATGCATCCTGACAGTTCGCTTGGCCTTTGGACTTAAAATTTTTTTTTAATAGCAATGCCAGCTCGGGCTTATGGGTATTGCAGTATTTAGAGCTATCTACAATACCAACAGGGTTCTCATGACCCACAGATGTCTACCATAGGCTATGCCCGGAAAGTAAAATATTAGTGGTAAATCCAATATTATCACAAATATAGTTGCTGCCTGAGCAATGGACTTAACGTATTTCAGCAGAAGAACAGGAAAACAAAGCAACCCAATCTGTGGAAATTCCAAAAACAAAAGTAGACATTTGTGCGACTACAAAACTGCCTTTGAAGATGCAACCTGCTGCTGGATAACAGGTAAAACAAAAAGCATTTAACAATTTTCATGGAGAGTACTCTGTGAACAAATCATGGAGTAACCTTTACAGTGCTGATGTCATAATGGGGCAAAAAAACATGATTTCTCAGAAACAAAAGGTGTAAGACCCAAATATTTTCTCAGGGGGGTGTCTAGCAGGGAACTAAAATGTAAGATACATTACATTTTTGCAACATTTGCCTGCCACTATAACCAATGTCTTATACAGAAAACTTAAAATTTAGACAAAACATTTAACTTTTGGTTTGACTTGAAGCTTTCTCTTGGTGAAACTATAAAGAATAATACATCTACAGTTCTACAGGGCTGATGTGTCCAAAAGAGAGGGATTGAATGCTCTAGATAGGAGTTTTGATAGTTATGATGAAGAAGAGGGCTTTTTGGCATGAAAGTGGCCAGTGTGTGATCAAGATGTGATTAGGAGTATACAGTGAGACAGACTGGAGGAGGCTGCGGTACCGCGCTACACCCAAGGGACGTCATTACCAACTGGAAGTGAGCAGGGACCTGAGCACAGGTCAGACACAGAGGAAGTGGTCGCATGCGCGCACACACACACACACACACACACACACACACACTTACTTGCATTGATACACACATACATGTGTGCTTTTATGCCTCGACACACACACACTATTTCTCACAGCCAGGCATCCATCACATGACAAATGGACATTTCTGTCTGGCCTCTGACAGCAGACGGGTGCTTTTGTTGCTAAACCTGACGAATTCCTCAATATCTAAGCTGACACCTCTATGGACAAATGTGCCTCATTAATGAGCGCACACAGATGGACAAGGCACACACACACACACGTACTGAGAGCTCGTGCTGTGCTAAGTTGCAGTGTGTATACCGGTGTAGCCGTCTGCGCTTCATTACTGTTCACACACAGACAGTTGCAGTGTTTTTGTGTCAATGTTTAATGAGGGGCTGGGAGTCTGGGGACCTTAGTGCTGTCAGGAGCTCCTGTAGTCTGGAGTTACCACCTGTTCCCATTCACTCCCTAAAGGCCTTAACACACACACACACACACACACACACACACACACACACACACACACACACACACACACACACTCTCAAGAAGACAGACACACACACACACACACAGGCGTGCAAACAAGAAGGAGCACGCACAAAAACATGTCTATACAAACACACACACACACCTGACAAAGTCCATTACACACATACACTGATTTAGTCATCCTGTGGCACCACTGTCAGTGTTAGATGCATGTAAACAGGTTATTGTGTTTCGCTGAGCCTGGCTGCTTGACAGAAGCTACAAAGACCATGGGAATATCAATTGATACATTTCATATTCCTCGTCAGCTCGCCTGAGATGACAGCGTGAAAGCTGCTGCCAGTGAGAGTGATACCGCTCTGGCTTTTTCTGACACCGCTGTTTGATGGAGATCTGAAAAGTCCTGACTGATTAGCGTTCACTGATACACCGACCAAGCTCACAGGCCGCGGCCCGTAACAATCCATGAGACACTTTTGAAAGACCAAAGTGCTGCTGCACAAACAATATTAACAGGGTGCAAAACATAAAGCAGAAGTGACGGGAATATACATTTCAGAAAAACTAACTTTTATTAAAACAAAAAAGCAAAAAAAAAAAAAAAAAAAAATCAATTATTGACTCATTAACAAGATTATAAAACAGTGATTTAGTTACATAAATAAATTGATATTGGTGTATCAAATCTTAATTTCATAAGCATGTATACATGGGTCATTGTAATAAATAAAATGGGAGAGCAGAAGATTCCTACACAAAAAAAAAAAAAAAAAAAAGCTAGAAAGACTCAGAGGAAATTGTTTCTGAAGAGAACAAGAGACACTGGACAATGTATTTTTTTACCAAACACACGTGAGGAATTGCTTTGTTAAAGCATGAGTTACACAGCCATTCACTTACTAATTAAGGACACTAAAGCTGGGACCAAGGTGGGTTGTCTCTCACCTCTTAGAACGCGTTTGGTTGTTAGATCTCCTGTTTGGTTACTTTAAAGCGTTAAGACAAGGCAAGAGAAAAGGCTGCTTTTATCTTTAATCAACACAAGATATAAAAAGATGCACAGAAAAAGAAAAATCAGACATATAAAGAAGGTAAAAAGGCAAGTAATGATAGGACAGCTGAACATTGCAGAGGAGACACTGGAAATTCTGCGATGAATGAAAAGGGAGAACTGAGGAGACTTTCCTTTTTTTTTTTTTTTTAATCTTAGCTAGATTGAACCTGTGCATAATTATCAATGTGAGTCTTGTTGAGTTGCACAACTCTTAAGTTGCTTTGACAAGGGTTATAGTAATGCAACATGAGGCTGACTTCAGCCAAGAGACGCCCTAAATGCATGTAAGGCTGGACACATACACGATTTTAACCAGATTCATCTCCAATTAGCTCCTGTATAAAGCACATTAAAGTTTTTTCCCATAGAATCCTATGGAAAACTAGGCTAGTGCAACAGTTTGCATGCATAATTAAGTCCTGTATTGGGTTATCAAACATTTATCGACCAATGGCCTGAAGTAGTCTACCTCTACCCCCTTTTCAATGCTTTAGTCAGCAGGAATGAACAACAATGTTTTTCTCCGCCATCACCAATTTGACTCAACCTGCATTTCTGACAGGATCCAGCGTCTCAAGTATGAACACATGAGGCCTTAAGAGTCCAAAAAGCCATCAACAAGGTTAGTCTAGTCCTTCTGATATGTTCTGTTTTCAACAAAAGAGCTAAAAAAGAGAAGACAAAAGAGAGAAGGAGAGCAAGAGAAAGAGCGCAAACTACAGCGGCTTCAAGTATTTCACATTACATAGAATACTCTGTATAAATTAGTTAACATATACTTTCAGATCCTCCATATTCAGACATATACTATGGCATATATACAGAGTACAATAAATGCTCGCTCACGTTGTGTCATGTTTTTGTCTTTTTCCTGTAGTCAGTCGTTCATTTGTTCCGCCTTTTTCCTGTGTAGAGAAATCCCTGAGAACGTTCTGGTTGACAATTACTGAAGGTTCCACACAATGAACTTTAACAGTAGAAAGTCTAATTTCTATGATTCACATGCACAGAGGGAAATGACACTGGCCTAGTCTGAAAATACCGTACAATGGTGGCTTTTGGAGATGAGATGGGACTGACACTTCTGAGAGGCGTGTTCAAGCCAAATTTCGGGGTGTAAGTACCGATGCCGGGGCAGTGACGTACAGCAGAGCCGGGCGCAGAAACACTCAGCAGTAATCTGACTCCACATCTCCTCACAACCTTGGTCTCACCGAGGACTGTCCTGTTTAATTAAAACTATCAGCTATCATAGATGATACGTATCACGATAGCAACAAAAATAAATGGGAGCAGGTTTAATACCGTATCGTGAGGTAGTCGTCTCCCTCTGGGTATCTACTTCGACCAAAAAATAAAAATAAAAATCCAACTAAAACGGTTATTTAGTCAAACTTGGGCGGTTAAAAATCACACTTACTACATTACATTAATGTAACAATAATACTCATTATCTTTATGTAATGTGCCATCACTGTAGCACCTGCATACTGTCCCCTGTCTAAAACAGGTACTACTCATTATGGAGGCGAGGAGGATTACAACAATAACAACAACACAAGTTAGCTAAGAGCATTGTTGTGTGTAATGAAGCTAATGCCTGGGACCCAGAGAAAACTAATGGCTGCTCAAGTGCTGCTGCTGCTACTGCTGTCTAAAGAAATGCTGATGGCGGCTTTTTGTCAGTGCTAACCCAAGCTGTGCCGAGCCGAGCCAAGCTAAGGTGTGCAGTGCTGCCCAGCACCCACTGGTGAGGGCCTGGACAGAGGGAGGTGCTCTGTGTAATTTAAAGCCTTAGTTTCTCTTTGAGGATGCCGAGACGTAGTTTTTCTTCTTCTTCTTCTTCTTTTTTTTTACGTTTTTACATGAGCGATATTAAAGAAGGTTCTTCAGCCAATTGACAACATATAACTCAATTTACACTGAAAAAGGGGGAAAGAAGGATGCTTTAAATCATACAAATAAAAAGAACAAAAATAAAAAAATAAGCCATTTCACTTTCATTTTCCTCTCGCACACATGTAGAGAAATACACACAACATTCACAACGTGACAAATTTCCTCTCTTCTGAAAAATAAAAACACTTCTGTACACATAGTAGTAATAATATTATTAATAATAATAATAATAGTAATAATGTTTTATAACAATAACAACAGCAAGAACAATAATACCGCGTGTGGCTCTGTTGATTTTTTTGTCATCTTTTCCTTTCTCTTTTTGCTTCATTCTACAAGTCACATCCCTCTTTTTACTTCTCCGTTTTATTAAGTCCAAAAGAAGTTCAAAAGGCAGACTCAAGTTAATAGAAAAGTACTAGAGTGGGAGGGGAGTATTTGGCGACCCCCAGCCTCACCCTCAGCCAAACCTCTCCCTCACCAGCATCATTAGTTTCTTTTTGCCCTTGTAGATCTGTTTCAGGTTGTCTATGAACTGGGTGAACTGAATGTGTCCGTCATGAGCCATCATGAAAGTCTCCCGGGCCTTGCCCAGGAACTCGATGAACTCGCTGTAGTGGCGCGGGCTGATGTGTGTGAGCCGCGAGTGTGTGGTGTTGATGTAGGCCCCAATGGTTGCGTCCAGCAGCTGCCTTAGCGGCGCCTTGTCCAGGGACATCAGCTTCCCAGAGTTCCTGCGGCTGTGCAGTGCCGACACCATGCCCGGCGTGGTCAGCGTGCACCTCCGCAAAATGTCCGAGAGAACGGTGGCGCACTTCACACTCTTGACCACCAGGGGGATAACGGCGGCTAGCTCGTTCTTCCCCAGCGAGTGGCTGAGCGCGCAGGCCCAGAGCACGTCGTTGATGGCTGGGTGCGTGTCCTGGTTGTAACTGAGGTTCAGATGAGCCATGGCTAACGTCGCCAGCTTATAAGCCCTCATTGGGTAACCACGGTGTTCCATGTAGCGTGCTATTGTGAACAGCTGTGTGTAGCTCATCCCTGTCGCCGCCGCGTCCAGTACAATCTGGTAGGCTGTCTCGAAGGCAATGTGGTCCTTTTCACAGAGTGTAAGAGCAGAGAGCGCGCAGTTCTGGGGGTCCTTCATGGCACACTGCAGGGCGAGGGTGCGGGCGGATGAAGCCAGGTTCTCCTGCTGGTGGCAGTCCAGGTGGAGGCGGACGATGGTGCTGTTGGACATGACAGTGGTGGCCACGATACTGGTGGCTTCTGTGGGGGTGAAGAGGGTGAACCAGCTCTGCATGATGCTGTCCAGTGCGTACACACCTGGCAGACACATATGGGACAGAATGAAGGGAAAGTTAAAGGATTAAGTAATTAGATCAAGTACATCTGGAAACAATCAAACGGAAACATTTAAGTGGCACTTACCCACTTCAGTGGCACACGTTACTAACCAGCGCACCATCTCTCTCCTCCTCCAGTTTAATGTGGACAGAGTTATTCTCATCACCTGAGGAACATGGAAAAGAAAGGGGGAATGGCATGTGAGTTGTAGAGAAAATAACAATAAACTTGGAACAAGCTGTACAAGAAAATTCAAATATCTCTACCCATCCAATAAATCTGAATGGTGTGTAGTGAACTAAAAAATCCCATTCAGGATTCTTTTTTGTCTTAACCATCTCTGTATGAAATCAACCTTGTTTAAAAGAAAATATATATATATATATATACACACATATACATACATACATACATACATACATACATACATACATACATACATACATACACACATACACACACAGACACACACACACGCACACACGCAACACGCACACACAAACGCACACACAAACGCACACACAAACACACACCCGGTGGCTGTGGCTCAAGTGGTAGAGCGGTTGCCTGCCAATCGGAAGGTTGGTGGTTCAATACCTGGCTGTGCAGTACCATGTCAAAGTGTCCTTGGGCAAGACACTGAACCCCGAATGTGTGTGACTGTTTATCTGACGAGCAGGTGGCACCATGTACGGCAGCCTCAGCCACAGTGTGTGAATGGTTCCTGATGTATATATACACACATATATATATATATATATACAGTATACATATTTATATATACTGTACATTTACATTGTTTTTCTTAAAACCAGGTTAAATATATTTGTTTTATTTGTGATGTCATGGAGAAGTACTACACTACCTGCAATCGTAAGCATACCACCAATGTCTCCGATTGCTGTAGCTTGCTGTCACAATGGAAATGTTTACCACTTTTGTCGAATAACTATTTAACAATGCCCTCTACCCTTTTTTTCTTTTTTACAATTTCTGTGTAAAATCTAATTGCACAATCAACCTAGTGCACAATCAAAAAAAAAAAAAAGAATGACTGCAAGGAGAAATATGTTAAAATATTTTGCCAAAACAAGTCTGATAATAACTTGTATCCAAAATCAACTCTCCAAGTGTGCCTGAAGTGCACAAAAGAAGACACCAGGAAATATGAATGTAGTCATCTTTAACCCTTGTCCCCACATCCAGACATGTTTGCATTTTCAGAAAGCTAAAGGATACACATAGTTGGAGCTGTAATGGTATGGTAGTCATCTCATGGGAGTCACGAGGCCTGGTGATCACGCTGCATGGTTGTATAATGGCCATGGAATATAGAGCTCTTTAACAGGATTGAGTGTGTGGTGCAAATACTATTCCCTCACTATGTTCCCATTTTCCAAGACAACGTTTTATAAGTTTCATGAACACAAAAATAAAGTCCTTCCATGGACGCTATAGATCTCAATATAAGTGAACAATTGCTGCATGAATAGTAGAAGTGGTAGAGTGGTTGCCTGCCAATTCGAAGGTTGGTGGTTCAATCCCTGGCCCTGCAGTCCCATGTCGAAGTGTCCTTGGGCAAGACACTGAACCCTGAGTGTGAATGTGTGTGAATGGTTCCTGTATGATGTAAAAAGCGCTTTGAGTAGTCGTTAAGACTAGAAAAGCGCTATATAAATACAGCACATTTACATTTAGAGTTCATCCTCAACATCTGTAAGATTTTACTGTACAAAAATGATAAAATCGCATTAATACAAGTTTTTGGTTTTACAGCTGTTTCAAGAGAAAAAGTGACCTAATAGAAACTAGATATGGTTAAAATATCAGTATCACACATACATAACAAAGGGATGTTATGTTATGTAATTTGTCTTGTTTTGGATATTATTCGTAATGATTGTTCTGCTGAACCTTAAAATTGGCCAAGCCTGATGTGCACCGACATAAAACTTTACAACCTGACAACCTCCTTAAAAAAGGTACCAATAAATATACAGCGGTACCCATTTTTTCGTACCTGCAGTCCCAGCTCCAGAGAGACTTTGAGAAGAGTGATGTCAGGCAGGCTGTCCATTAGAGTGGCGATCTTGAACGCATCTTGAGCCAGTTTGAAGATGTGAGACGAGGAGTGAATGTTTTTCTGGATGGATTCCAGGACCGTCTCCAGCCTGCGACTGTCACCTAGAGAGGATTTGAACACAGGAATGCTTTAGACTAGGAGTATGTGGTTGTAGGATCTGTGTGTTAATGCTAATACTATCCGAGAGTCCTCACTCACACTGAGCAGCACAGACATTTTTCTGTGTAAAATATGTGTTTGTGTTTTTGCAAATATATCTATGCACCTTTGGCAGCAGTAAGCATGGTGGAGGCCAGCTCACACTGCTGAGACTCTATGTGGCTCAAGGTGAACCAGCGCGGGTAACGGTTGGGCACCACGGACACAATGTGGTGGGGTCGTGACAGGTCACCGGACGAGGCCGTCGACTCCAACACCGGCAACCTGACGGAGAAACAGACCGAAAATTAGATCTGTGTAATGCTATTCTGTAGAAAACAATTTACTTTAATTAAATACATGATATAAAAACTAGATAATGTTTTAGAGTACTTCAAATAATTATATTAACCCTCCAGTTGTCTTCGGGTCAAATCTGACCCCTTTCCAAAAGGTTCTATATCCGAGATTTGGTTTTTTTTTCAGATAAATTGTCCAAAAAAAGTAACGTGGGTGGTTCCCAACAACACTCCTTACAAGTTAAATAAATAATCAGTTCACTACTTTTATTCAATTTGGGTGTTTTAATTTCAATTTTATAGCATTTGGAGAAAAAACAATTGGTAAAAGAACTTTAAAAAAACTAACTATGACTAAAATGTGAATTTTTTTTTGAAAAAAGTAAAGAAGATGTCAAAAAAGTGACAAATGTAAAAAAATAAAAAAGTGGAAAAAAAAGCTTTAACCCTCTTGTAGTCCTCGGGTCAAATTTGACCCCTTTAAAAAAATGTCTATATCTGAAATATGGGTTTCTTTTTAACCAAATTACCACAAAAATTGCTCTTGTAAATACACTTGATCACTTTCATTCCTCTGATCTTAACTATTAGTCAAAATAATTTATAATTACTGCTTTTTTAACTCAAATATAGGAGGGTTATTGACCATGAATTCCAAAAAGTAGTGTAAAACTAGTAAGGTTGTGTTAGTGAAAACTAAAAAAAAGGTCTTAAAAGGGGATGAAAATGTCTATTTTTTGTCCGTTTTTGACCCGGGAGGACAACAGAAGTGTTAAAAATTTGGCGAAAAACCAACTAAAATTTCAAAAAGCTCAGAAAAAGTCGACAACGTTGAAAAAAATGACAAAATCATTGGAGGAAAGACACAAAAGGGTCGAAAAGGACGACCATAACGTTGATAAAACATTTTTTTTCATTTTCAATTTTGACTCAGAAAACACGAGGGTTAAATGAGCATAGACCCCAGAATGAAAAAGAATAATGTTGGGATAAATAAGACAAAGTGGCGGAGAAATGGAGTGAATAAAAATCAGAGGATGAGAGACATAAAAGGTCCACGAATCATCAAAATCACAGTGAAATCAGACAGACAGAAATACTGTACGGACAGAACAAGTCTTCATTATGATGTTCTGACAGTGACTTCAAAATGAAAAGGTTTTTAGTGATCACAGGGGGATTACAGTTAGCCTATCCCTGCAATTTACTTCCAACCTAGTATTTAATCACCTAGAAACCAAGGTATAATTAGTATTTTCTTCACTCTAATTGGTCATAATGAAGTCAGAACGGTGCAACACCTGCTAGTGGATGAAGGGGCTTCACTAGTTTCTCTCTCTCATTAGAATAACACTGACAGAACCAAGACTTCACCAGAACCATGAGCACCACCGCCATTACCACTGTGGCCGGCTCATCTCCTATTCTGCTTCACTTCTCTTCCCTCCGCTCCCACCTCAGTTTCAAAGGTCTTCTTTCCTTCAGAAGACAGCACAACCTGGCCTTCTCTCAGCCAATCACAAAGCTAATTGAGTCCATGGGGAAATTAAGGAATTCACCTTTCAGCCCCTTAAGACTGGACACACATCAAACAAATCCCGACACACATGAATGAAAAGAGCCTGCACCCACAAGCATGGATGCACACACACACACACACACACACACACACACACACACACACACGGTCAGACACGCTCACACATGCTCACACACACACCTGCCCTTTTGAAAACACATCAAAGCAGTCCAGTAAAAGCAATGTGATGCTAAATGCCAGTTTCAATTTCAGAGCAAAGTGCATGTGATTCTGTTGCCACCTGAGTGAAGGTATGTACAAAAACTCTTCCTCTTCACTCAGTTTTGCCCAAAGGGCACGAGTGTGGCTCGTCCCTGGAAGAGAGAGAAAAAAGGCGACAAAAAACCCGGTCGAGATGCGTGCGAGTGTGAACGTTGACACTTGGCGTAAAATGGAGATGTTGGAAGCCTTATTGCAACAGCCGGGTTCATTCCACACACATCTAAAGAGCTGCTAAAAGCTTCCACCACATTGGGGCCTTATGGAAGATTCCTGGGGTGTAGCAAAGCAAAAAAAAAAGGAGTTCCCTGGGTAAAGATGGAGGCCTCATCAACATTCCTGTCTTTGTTTGGTTTTCACCAGAGAGCCAGAGGCCTCCATTGGATAGGAGCTTGAGAGGCCTGGGTTGCTGAAAAATAACCTCCTTAAAATGTTGAGAGGAAACCCATACGGGGCGATTGTTCAATAAGGAACAAGCAAAAAAAAAAAAATGAATGATGAAAAAATCCTAATGGACTGCTCTGAAACATTTAATCTCAGCACAAGTACGGTATACTGTATGCGTTCCCAATCAAGCCCCTACAGCGCACAATGGTTATCAAAATAATATTGTGCAATGACACTATACAAACTCTCAACTCAATGTCAAGTGTGCTTAAAAACATCAAATTAAACTCATTTTTCTTTACAGCACTGCCATGGCTGGGTATAAATGTGTACTATCAATGCTATATACTGTATAAATATACTGTATAAAACCCTAACAGTGAACTGGAAGAGGCAATTAATTCCTCTGTGTCTGGGCTCCAGTGTCAAACGGATCCTGTGGCACCGTAGCACCCTGTCACATCTGAAAGCGACACAGCAATACTTATCATACCAGAAATATTTAAGGGTGACAACATGGAGGGAGTCTGCAAGGGACCATGGGAGACAGAAGCCATATAATCAGTGGACCCAGTTGGGTAATAAGATGTTTAGGAACAGCATTGTAGTTTTAAGTAGATTTGGAGGATTGTATGTGGAATAGTAAGTAGCACATAGACACTGTATTGCATATTAACAGATACAATTCAAATCCACACATCCAAAGATGCAGATCAAGTGAAACAAAGAATAACGAATGAGACGTTGATAAAAAGCAGTCAAGTCAGGTATTACCTAAATCCTGAGGCCCTGTGGGAGTTCTGGTCAGCATCACCATGACAACTGACCTCTCTACCTCATGTTCCTTCCCCCCTCTGACTGTAAACACCCTTTACTTTCATAATCTATCAAGCACACATCTATCAGTTAAGTGTCACATCCGCTGCAAGACCTTCACTCTATACACAAACTCAAAGTTGGAAACCTAAATAATGCCTGACAGGAGGGATCAAGTCACACAAGACCCGGAATGTAACCCCTAATTTTAGTCCACTCCTCTCTAAGTGCCTCGGATGCTTGAAATGACATCGCCGTTGGGTGAAGCACAGCAAGTACCTCATCAGAAAGTCCTTGCTGTCAGGTGAAATCTTAAAAATAACAATTTATTAGTAATCTACAAAAATTGCCTTATTTTTTTTAAGTTTGGACCATTTCTTTTGTTTTCCAAGAGGTGGTCGAACAAGTTCCATGAGCTCCGAGGGTTGTAGGATTTACTTGAGTATTTCCACTTCATGCTACTTTTTTGCTATCCATAAAACTCCACTACATTTCAGAGGAATATATTGGTTTTTAATCCGCTATATTTATTTGATAGTGAAAATGAGTGAGAAATGTTTCAGATTAGGGTTCTATGTACAAAGCATATGATCCGTTTATAAATGTGCTATTGGAGATGGCACTACCCAAGATTATGTGGTGCCATCAGCTTTACCTTGATCACTACAATGCTGCTTACAATGTTGTGCATGAGTGATCATGATCCAATAATATAATTATTAGATATCACTCACAGTGGCTGTTATGTGTACTTTTACTTTTTACTTTAAGTGCATTTTTGTTGTGCTTTTACTTTTTAGACTTGTATCTCATAGAGAAATAACAGGCGGCAGGGATTTGTCCCTTAGGCTTCCAAAGAGTTGAGATAAGTACAGTTTCTGGAAAGGCAGCAGGCTTCTTCTTCTGTAGTTGCAGTCAAATTCTGGGCAGCCCATAAACCAGTAGGCAACTCATCTGTTTTTGTGTTGGCCGCTCACACCAAGCCATTTCACGGCATATGTTGCTCTCACGCGCTTTAATTAATGTCATACGCGGCACATAAACACACACACATACACACACTTTAAAATACTGGACATGTACTTGTGTACGAAGGCAGACTTCCTTGCATAAAAAAAAGAAAAGTTGGTTGAGAGAGCAACTGTGTGGGAGAAGAGAAATAGAGAAAGAAGGGGAAAGTGTGTGTGTGTGTATGTGTGTGTGAATGAGCAAGAAAGCTAGACTTTCTCTCTCTCTCCCTGTATCAATGATAGGGTTATAATGGGTCCATTAAAATAGCCTTGGTTCCTTTACCTCCTCCTCTATATTTAACTGTCCGCCGTCCCATGGGAGTGGGGAGGTATATGCTATCATATTACACTACGCTACATTACACACATTCATTATGTGCTGAGTAGACACACCTGGCTCCCAGGAGCACCCATAAGTGGCCATATTATTCTAAATCGCTGGTTTCACACCACAGGAGTGAGGCTGGAGGATGTGAAGGGAGGAAATGGGGAAGGTGAAGGGAAGTAGCGAGGGGAAAGGCTGACTCAGGGAAAACAGGTTTGGGACTTTGGTTTACAAGGAGGGGACACTCAGCGGTTGGATGTGCAACCTTGAAACCACACAGCCCCTCAATGAGAAAGCCAACCATGTTGTTTTGGTGTTGAAAGCACATTATTTCAATTCCTGACACCTCCTAAATGGTTAACTGGAGGAAAGTGGGAATGAAGTGTTGTCCTTTTGTTCTCTGTTTGTCCGACTGTGACACACGATGGTACAAGCCAGTAAAAAAAAAAAAAAAATCATTCTCTAATCATTCGCCAGTTTGTCAGTCATTGACTCTGAGAAGCTTTGTAGAAACACAACAAACATCTTTCCCACACTGCCCTCTCCCTGTTGGCCTTGCATGTGTGTGTGTGTGTGTGTGTGTGAGAGTGCTTCCTCCTCATTACAGCCACACTAATTACACTCTCATTAATGTAATTAATATTCACTGATCCAGCTCCCACTAGTCACAACATCAAAACACAGCAGCGCAGACTGATTAACACACATACACATGTACACATTGTCCACAGATGAATACACACAGGAGCTTAACATAGAGAGATCACATGGACAAACACGCAGTCAGAACCACGGACAAGACAAAACCCCCAAACTACACACAGACACACATGCTCACATAAAAAAAAAAAACATGGACAAAATGCTCTATATTTTTACTGTCCTTGCACCCCTTAAATCCTCTGATAATAACCATAATTCAACCATGATGACTGACTTAAAGTTTGAGGAGAGTATGCACTAAACTGCACAAATAAGGAGAGATACACATATCTTGTAATGTTGAAGTTACTAAAGTTGGCGGCGTCACAATATCAGACATTAGAGATCCTCCAGTGTAAGGTGGACAAAAACTCAAATCTGAGTGAAATCTGCTAAAGTTACTAAACAAGCGATGCAGAGTCTAGTTACAGTCAGATGATTATGATTTTGTGAGCAACCAGTCAATGTTTTCCAAAGAGTTTTTTTTTAAAGGCTCCATTAGCCCAAACTTGGGAGGATTTTCTTCTTCTTTTTCAAAAAATAAACAATAAAATGTGATGGGAAGGATTTGACATAGAATAGAATAGAATGGCTTTATTGTCATTATACACAAGTGCAGTACCTGTGCAACGAGATTGAAGCAACCCCTTTACAGTGTCGACACAAAAGTATATATAAAGTATAGGTAGTGCAGAAAAATGATTACAGCAACACACACACAAGTAAAGACACACACACACACACACACACACACACACACACGCACACACTTAAGACCTACCGCATCGCTCTCAGTGCAATTTTGTACGCCAGTTCAGCGTCGTGAGGTAGGAGAGAGGTAAAGAGATAGCGGGCGAAGGTGTGCATGGGAACACTCTCTCTGTGGACGATCTCTCCAAGACCAGAGTACGGACCAGCTGCTCGAAAAAGAAAGAAAACACACACACTAAAAAAAGGGGAGCTGTTTTTAATGACAGAACAAAGAGTTGGAAGATATTCACCAATAAAACAATTATCTGTCTCATCAGGTCAATACATGTTATAGTATGGTATTGAAGATTATGTTATATACAGTATAAACAGACAACATATTGTTGTATATTGAGTTTTGAGGATGTTGAGCTTTTGTATAGCACACTGAGGAGTGACTTATCCCCCTCCAGGAAGAGGCAAAGCCATGCGGCATTAAAACAAACTGTGACGTCAAAAACCATATGGTTGTGTGTGTATGTGTGTGTGTGTGTGCAGGCTTTGCCTCGCACTGTGTCCCCCCCCCCCTCTTCCTGCACTTCTCCTCGTCTCTGGTGGGTTATTTTAAACCCCAACAGGCTCCTAAGCCACAGACCACATCACACAGTGGCGCGACTGCAGCCTCCAGGGGCCCACAGAGGCCTCGGAGCATGGTTATCTATTAGTAACGGAGCCAGAGGTGGGTGGTCGCGCCGGGGCCGGGGCAGGGCTGGGGTTTGGGTGGGGACTGGAGCGGAGTTTGACTGGGCTGGGCCCTTCACCTCCCCCATCCCCCTCCTTCCCCATCCCCCTCCTCCTCCTCCTCTTTCCCATAACCAAACCTCATTCTGCTCCAGCCCCAGTCTTGTAAATGTACACACTGCTTTGTGTGCACGCATGTGTGTGCTGACACAATACCCCTGGTGTTACTGTGTAAAGAGCTCATTTCGGTCTGGCCCAGGGCAGCTCAGCCTCTATTTGCACCACAAAATGAAAGGATAATAAATAGTGAGAGTGAGCGCAATGTGTTTTTTCCTGTTTTAGCAAGAATGTGTAGGGCGAGAGAGAAGAAAGAGGGGATGTGTGTCTATATATGTCCATATGTGTGGTGACTGCTGGGAGATTGCAATGAAATAAAGGGACCATAAGGGTGGAATATTATCTGTTATGTCCCTTACCCTCTAGCAGAAAGACAGCCTGTTTACGGAAGATTTTGACCAGGGAGTCGTCCAGTTCCACTTCCTGCAGCTTGGCCAATAGCTGCTCTTCGTTGCGACACACCTTCTCTTGAGCGTACAGCCCGTCAGGCATCACCCGCTGCTGGCCTAAGCCAATCAGAGCTGTCTCCACGGCCAGCGCCACATACGATTCGCCGTCTCCTAGTAATCGCTGCACGGGCATTCGCTGGAGCTCTGCTCGGCTTACAACACTGGAGCAGTCTGTGAAGAAGAGAGAGAAAACTAAAAGTTAGATGAGGAGAAAGGGAGCTGAAACAAAGGAACTGAGTTGGCATGAAGTGGTAGTCAATGTCTGTGTTATTCTCTGAGGTTTCAGACCCTAAATGAGCATGTCTCCTATGGAAAACCACTGTCAGTCACACAGCTGAGGTCTGAACCCAACGACCATCCAAAATAAAGACCAACGCCTCAGGAGCATTCCCCTGTTCCCTTCTCTACCTCAGAGGAAAGGGCTATTTCTGTGAGCAGAGGAGGCAATGAAGGACAGAGGGATCACAGAGTGTAGGAGAGAAGAATTGAAAACACGAGGGGGGCACGATAAGATACAGTAAGACAAACAACTGAAGGTGAATCTGCACTTAAAGTATGCTTTCTAACACTTGTGTGCTGATGTTAGTCAAGAAATATGAAAGACCTCAAAAATACGTCTCATAATGCAGCTACGTAGGCAAAAAATGACTTAACTAGTCAACAAGACAGGGATGTCAAAGTAAATAATGTATTTTGTCATCCCATATTAAAAATCAATCCCTGTGAATCATATATACACAAAATGTTAAAAACCTCTGTGCATAAATATACGTTGTGTACTTTGTCTTTTATGAGTATAGTGGTCCTGTTCATTTTGTGTAATGCTATTCCTATGGTATTGTTTTGTATGAGGTAGTTATGTTAGGGCTGCTCGATTATGAAAAAAATCACAATGATAATTATTTTGGTCAATATTGAAATCATAATTATTTAACACAATTACAAATTGACTTTTGGATTTGGATTTACTGAACTTAAAAAACAGTGAAACAGTTGAACAAAACAATCAAAACCTTGACTTGTGAAATGTCCCTTAATACCTTTCCCTGTGAACTTTTTGAATTCTTTTTCAGAAAAGAAGAGTTCACTTGCAAAATGGAATGTTCCAAAAATTGGTTATTCTTGATTACATTGTTTTGGTGATCGGTAGGAGCCAAAATCAAAACCACAATCAAAATTTGACTAACTGCACAGCAAGCAGTTACGTTACCCATGTATACAGAATGTTATTATACAGCATACGTCAAACCATATAGTACAAGTATGTGGTTCAAGAAAGTATAGAAAAAACATACAGTATCATCTGTTTGGATTTGTGTTGGCTTAGAATGTAATTTCATATGCGGCCATAAAACCCGAGTTATATAGAGTTTATATGTGTTTTATTCAGGCTGCCAGTTACAGTAAGTCAGGCGTACCTGAGAGGTCTAAGCAGGTGTTGGAGCCCTCCTCTCCTCCTCGTCCCGACTCTGTCAGGGTGCTGAACAGGGTACCGATGGGATCCAGGGGGTGTCCCACCCAGCCCTCCATGTTGGTTATGGAGGTATGGCCTTTATGGAGCAACTCTGAGACAACACAGAGCAGATAAAGAGACAGTTAGCAAAGAGTGCTAATGGCCTTCACCAAATAGAACAGCTGAAAACATACACTATTAAATAGGAAGATGAACAATTAAGTATAGTGCATATGAAATGATTAGGACAATGAATGAAACATTTAATGAAGAATTGACTTTTGAAAGAAAGCAGTTATTTCAACAACCACACAACCTTTATTTTCTCTTTATTTTAATACTATTTATACTGTATGATGTGTTATATGGACCTGTGTCTGCCATAAACGTTTTATTAACTCCAGGTTATATAATGGAGTTTTTACTGTATGTTTGGGATAGATGAAGTATTGTGGTGTTTGTATGCATAATAAGTATATGGTTTGCTTAATAATTTATATTCTGACAATAAAGAGCTTGTTAAGAAAAAAAAAAAAACACAGCTTCACCTTTCTTGTGTCGGCGGAAGTGCTCCAGTTGCCTCTGCTGTTGCCGTCGTAATGTGTTTACCACGGCGATGGCCAGTCGGAGGGCTTCTCTTGGGTAACCGTGCGAACGCAGGGCATCCACCCTGGCACAGGCCGTTGGGACATGTTCTGAGGAAAAGACAAAGTCTTGACTCCATTACATTCTTCAGTATTCTTCCATTGGCTACTCTCAGTCCAACTGATCGTGAATGAACAACTCAGCTGACACATGCACATGTCACATTACACCTACATACACATGGACTCACCATGCCACAAGGGCCAGCCGCGCGTGTCAAAGAGGGAGCCCTCCTGGTTGTCATGGTAACAGTAGTTGGCATAGAGGTCACTGGCGATAATGTGCTGGAGGTGTCGGTCCTGCCAGTGCAGGTCACAGGCCTCAATGGCCCGTGTGAACACAGTCCTGTGGGGGCGCATCTCTGCAGAAGAAGAAGAAGAAGGGTTGAAGGAGATGTGAGATGACTTAATGCTTGACTGAAAAGGCAGACAAGGACCACATGCATTGTCATTTGGTCGCTTTTTTGTCATAAAGGCATGAGCATTTTAACATCTATTAATAACATGTATTTGTTTGGTACATTTGCATAATTACTATGAACAAACATAACCATCACCTAAAAGATTACCCGCCTGTACCGGCTTCAACACGGCAGTTAACCTGCTGCGGTGTTTTAAAGACAGAAAGACAGGTTTTTCCCCCAGATAACTGTATGAAAGCTTTGAAAGTGAGCGAGCTACATGGAAAAATAACTTCCTACCCAATCCCTGTTTACACGTGCATGGTTATTTTATATAACAGAGACGTTTCCCTTTGTTTGTGCCCGTCGTTTACACGCCAACGGAGAACTGGTCTCTGAAAACGAGTCTTTTTTAAAAAAAAAAAAAAAAAAAAAAAAACTCCGGCCAGAGTGGAGATTTTGGAAATCTTTGTTTGCATGTTTGCATGTTAACTGAGACAAATGCAGGTTTAGGCAGCCAGGAAGTGAGGAAGAGAAGAGAGAGGAAGTGATTCGTTGCTGTTGTTGCCATTTTTGGGATTCTGATTGGCTAACATCGTTAAACTGCCACCCTCAGGTTTGGCATGCTCTTGACGTCATATCGTGTAACCGAACACTTCTTTGAAAACTGACAGCTGTGTGCACGATGTTATTTTTGAAAACGAAGAGGTTGAAATGTCCGTTTATGAAAATAGCTGGCCACGTGTAAACGTAGCCTTAGTGAAGCAAAAGCAAATGAAAAACATGCAGAATGATGCTTAGAGGCTTCACTCTTGCTTCCATGCACTATAGCGCCTCTCACCTTGAGATACATTACTACAAATGAAATATGTCATTGACAGACATATACAACTTGTCAATCTCTGACCTTGGTTGCCATGGGCACCCTGAGGCAGTGAGTGGGTGAGGTTGGGCAGCTCGTTGCCGTGGTTACCGTCCTCCCAGGGGCAGACGTCCACGCTGTTCCATCTGCGCAGCTGGCGCAACCATGAAGACTTCTGCTCTGCTTTGCAGTGGGGGTTCAGTACGATGCACATCCATAGGGCACCTGGACACCAACGCAAACAGAAAAAAACAAAAACACACACACACACACTTCATTCAGCTGCCTTACTTCCCAGCATTTGATAATGATGTCTGCAACGAGTCATACCATGCATGTGTTTTTTGAGGTTTAAAAACAAAATCCTAAATACAGTTATCATGCAAGACTGAAAGCTGGAGGCAGTTTTCAAAGATGTGCAGCATTCATAATATTGTTTCTCTTTCTTTTAGTGCACATTTTGTATTCTGCCGCCATCTTGCACTGGAATACAAAAGTCTGTGAAAACAGAGAACTTAACTAGTCCCGAGGCAACGCTGACTGCACACACATCATTTTGGAGTAAATTGGAACAAACAGAATATGAAAAGTGGCTATGTCTCTGGGGATGGCGGCCCATTCGGGGATTTTACTCTCAAGACTGCTGGAGATATGTACACTCTACAGTGTGTGTGTGATTGTGTTGTATATATGCTTGTGTGTAAAGGCACAGAGAGTTTGAGAGGAAGGACGTAGACAAGGACAGAGACAGAGAAAAAGAATATGAAAGGTGCACAACAGAAGGAGAGCAGAAATATAAAATGAAACGGGAGCAGAGATGATTTGGACGAGGAGACATGGGTGAGGACAAATGAATGAGGCTAGGCTTTGTGTCTGGAGGAGAGCACTAGCTGCGGCTCAAAGGGGAGAAAGACAAAAGAAGGGGAGAGAAAGAGAGAGAAAGAGAGAGAGAGAGAGAGAGACAGAGAGAGAGAGAGGCGCCGAGAGGCAGCATTCACCACACATCAGGGGGAGTGATAAGGACTTGGAAAGAAGGGTTTGAAGTGTGGACTTCAAAGAGGCCGTACACACACTTCCAAAAATACGTGGGATTGAAACAGATGAGATCACTGAGCTGTCCTCACAAAGTGCAGAACAAGACCAAAGGGAGAAAACGAACATCATCATCAACTACAGCAGCAGTAGCGGCAGCAGCAGAAGCAGCAACATCGACCAAGACATTAGAGGAAAACAACAAAGACAGGAGACAACACGACTGCTGTCCTGGTGATGGGCTTGTTGGTTTTGTAGTTTGTGGTGAAGTGTTTTGCTGTAGGTACAGTACATCTGTCAAAAGAACTGCACACTATATCAAACCAAATGACTGCCTGGCAAGCATCCCTCTGTCACATCAACTAAATATATAACGTGAAGTGTTTCAAAACATTACAGAGGTCATAATATTTGGGGTTTTAATGAGGCATTAAACGGATTGTAATTTGCAAAAGACACTCTGCCAAACCTGCATTCATAGTAAAAGCTAGGGACTGGGCTGTCAGTGATGAGTGAGTGTGTGCGTATGTGTGTCTTTGTCTCGACGTCTGGGTTTGATCGCCCGCCTCGCTAAATCTGTCCGTGCCTGTGCATACTGGGAAAGAGGTGTGTTTGTGTGTCTTTGTGCACATTTGTGCGCATATGTGTGTGTTGTGTTTTTCCCCCTCACCTAGCTCGTCCCACAGCTGTCTGTACTTGTCGGTCATGGTGGTGCCCTGCTGTCTCCACAGAGCAAGCCGAGGGTCGGCCATGAACTGTTCTGTGATCAGTGTTAACATTCTCGCTCCATTGGAGTCACGCATCTTCAGCATCTCCCTCACCTGCAGGGGGAGGGGGCAGGGGACAGTGAGGATGGTTACATACACACCCGCACACACACACACACACACACACACACACACACACACATACATCATTTACACAAGCTATTAACACACAGACACACACAGTAATATAAAGATACCAAACAGCTGGGACAAGAGAGAACTATATTGAACTACAACTAAATAAATGCATGTGCACATTCAAAAATGCACATATGGAAGTTTATTAATGACCATAATCCAGGGAACTGCAATCAAATCAAGTGCTTTTATGCTTTTGTGTGGCCATTACCTTTTACATAATTTGAGATTGTTTATAGATATGTAGTTATTTATTAATGTATTTATTACCAATTCCACATTATTACATTTCTTTAGATTACTGTATACTCATCTTTTCCTATTTTTCAAGTGTGATTTGTGCGGCGAGCTGCTGCATACAATTGTTCTTTTAGAAATCAATCAAGTTATATTGAATGAAATTGAAAAAAATATCCTGCTTATGTGCCTACACAGTTCCATACACACAGCAGATGGCACATTCTAATAATTTTTGACTAACATGCATTCAAAAATTTCCACTGGCTTGCGTTATCTATTTTGCAGTTACTTCAAAGTATGTAGATAAATCGCAGTGTCACTAGTGGTCTGTTGTTACTTTGAACTTTATTCTTTTTGAAACACAAATCCAGAAATGTAAAAAAAAAAAAAAAAAATTAAAAATGTAAAAATCTGTGTGAAAAATTGATTTAAAAAAAGACTTCCTAGTGAATAACAAGCATTTGAATTTTCTCATTTTCTCTTCACTTTCTCTTGCTAAAAGATTTTCTGAGCAATAAGGACTCATTTATTGTAAAGTACGGTGGTCAGCATCTTTTAGCAGAAGCAAAAGCAACCTTTAGTGCATGGGGATATATAATATAGGGAAATATTTTTGGGTGAAAAGTACATAATTTGATGTGTGTACAAAAAAAGCTTTTTGTCTCTATGGTAAGAAGAGTGATTTATTTATTTATGTCTTATTGTAGAGAGGTTTCCTATAGCTATGTTCTATACACTTATTGATTTGTTCTTCTCTTACTCTTATTTTACCTTGAATGTGATTGTGAGCAACTGCAACTAAATAATTATTCTGATTCTGATGTTTTCACAAACACACACCAAGAGAAAGCCAAAGACACAGGAGTGCATACATACACAAATGCACATACATTGTGGGTTTATCACTTGAGGGCAGCTCGGTGTACACATTAATGTGTACGTGACTCTCAACGTGGGTGTGTGAGTGGACAAGATGTATATATGGCTGTCAGTGGGAGTGTGTGCTGAAAAGGATATAACGGGCATCAAAAAGCATGAAGCTGAGAAACATTCTAAAAGCCGGGCAGGATAGTCTCTACATAGCGCACAACATTAATGTTGGTCTAGCTCTGCCAGGCAACAGAGAGAGTCTCTCATGTAATCGTGGGTACAGAACAGTACATAGAGCAAGCTTTTACTCTTTCTATACCTCATTCTCTCTCTTCATGTTGCACTTCCTTTCTGCAATTAGCTCTATCTTAGAGACAGTCTGCCTTTTAATGTATATGCCAATATGTAAGTTATTTTGCATGGGATTACTTTGAACAGAGAAGGCCTCTTTTCATAAGGGAATAGACGAGACGTGCATTAAAGAGAAAAGATTTATAAACAGGATGCAGAGGGAAGGATTAGGGTGAGACTGCATTTTTGTGTTCTTGTATAGAGACGAGAACACCTAAAGGCAGGGAGGCACACAGGCAGGATGAACTGCGTGCCTGTGCCTGTGGCGGTCAGGGTTGGTATGTGTGTTGTTATGTTCTGTATGTGGATGAATGAATGTTGCTGGCTCCTGACCTTGCTAAAGAGCAGGTTGAGTTGCTTGCCCGAGCCGTGGTATCCTCCCTGCGACAGGAAGAGCTTGACTTGCTCTTGAACCTGCTCCTCATCCAGATGCCAGCAGTTCTCATCGTCTACACTGGCTCCTGCCGTGGGTCCCCCCACACACACACACACACACACACACACACACACACACACACACACGCACACAAATATGCTATATGTGCAATAGACCACTGTGTTCCTGGTGTAGAATGATTTAGCAACAGTATATGCTCATATGCAGTATATTATACTGATGCATAAATAATGTTCAGATTCACTACACTTAAATAGTCGAGAATTATTAAGTCCATGTCTTCTTTGTATGTATGCAGATATATTCTAGATATATGTATAACTAATTTTACCTAATTTTAACCATAACATTTTTTTTTTCCACTGCTTTAAAGCATATTTTGTGAAAACAGCCCAAAGCTAAACAAATATCATAGAATGTAATATTGTCCATCCCACTCACACATTGATTTTGTGATCCCAAATTACAAGGACAGCACAGTATGCTTTCATAGTATACAAAAAAGTAAAGAAATTAAATAAGGACTGCATTTCTAAAAAGCATAAATGTAAATAAATCAGCACCTAAAGATGCTCACATTGGTTAATTTGATAGATAGTAATTCAGTCAGTTGCTTTAATCCTAATGATTTTAGTTTTATAGGATTATTGATGGGCAACAAATCAATAGTCTGTCAAATAATTTAAAAAAAACCACTTCAATGCACTTTTGTGGTGAAGATCTATCTCGTTCCGAGCTGCCAATTTGTTTCTGACGCCCATTCCCAGAAGTTTCTTGGGGCGTTTTCCCTTTTTTATTAGATAGTGACAGTGGATAGACAGGAAAGGTGGGAGAGAGATGGGGGACGGCACGCAGCAAAGGGCCGCAGGTCGGACTCGAACCCGGGCTGCTGCAAAGGACTCAGCCTACATCCTCTTCCCATCTCTCTCGTTTTCGCCCCCCTCTCTTTAAATTTATTTTCCTGTATGCCTCTATTTTGGACTTCTTTTCCAGTTTTATCCCTCTTCTTCTATCACTGCTTTGGAGTTACAAACCAGTTTTACAATAACAAAAGTGTGCTTTTTCGAGTCTTCATCAGTTGCCTGTTTTCACTGGTTTCTTTGTCTTGGTGTCGTTTGACATTCAGTTTTTCCCACTTTTGTTAAAGAAATAGTACAGTATCAATAACAAGAGATATGCACCTTTCTTTATCTCACTGCTAACCTCTTCGTCTCTGTTTCTGTATTGTTCTCTCGCTCTCAAAGGTAAATAACTGGTCTATAGTGTTGATTGGAAGCACACAGCCTCTCCTCTCCTGTCTGGATCTCACTAATGAGTAACATTGATCCTGCCACACTTTACCTTCATCGCACAGTCAATACATGCATGCATATAGAGGCAGGAGCACACAAATGCACACACACAAACACGCACACACACAACTGCATGATCCTAAACATGCCCACAACCCTTCCACACTCACTTACATACACACTTTCCCTCACCATGGACCTGGTTGATCTCTGAGTTCTGCGACAGAATCTCATCAGCCAGTTTCTGTGCAGTAGGCAAAACTTCGGTGTGGTGGACTGAAATCAGATACTGGACGAACTTCTGCAGCTGGTCTCTGCTCATCTGGAACAGGGTTTCTGAGATGGGCAGGTGCAGTTTGACCTGCTCTGGCTTCCGTACTCTGTAAAGTGACAGTGCCACTACATGGGCGCAGTAGAAGATGTCTTTGTTGCCACAGGTGCATGTTACCGCCGTGATCTTGCAGCGGTCAAAGCTGACGCTGACGCTGCAAACAAGCTCTGGGGTGGAGGGTGTGGCCGGGTCCGTCACTGTGCCGCTGAGATGGAAACCTGAAAAAGAGAGAAAAGAGAATTATTTTTCCAGAAAGAGCTCTTTAAATAGAAATCTTCGGTTAATCATTGAAATATTTACTGTTTTCAACAAATGTTTCTCAAATGTTCTTTGTCTTATATGATAGTTAACTGAATATTTGGGCTCTGTGGACTTGTAATGGGCTCGCGGGACATTTTATACAACAAAGGATTATTGATATATGGAGAAAATAATCCTGAATACTGAAAATAATTGTTGGTTGAAGCCCTATACTACTTAATTGCTTTGTTGAACTTATTTTGCATTGCCAGACTTATCTCCACAGCGCAGGGTCAGTGCTGGAGTTTGGTCTGGCTACACCGCTTATCTATTCTGGGATAGGGGAAATTCAACAAATAACCATCCTGGGCGGCACCACCCGGATACAACAAGTTGCCCTTGCAAAATAGATAGAAGCATGAGAAACCGGATGTCAGGCTTTATCCCAGCAACGTACATCCATTGAACCAGACTACTCATTTAGTAATAAACTAATACAACCATTTTAGTCATTAGCTTTCAAGCCGAGCGACTTTGATCTGAGGTTAAACCAAAGGTCGTTAAATATGACAGCGATATCAGGCATCCATCGTTCCCATGCAGAGCCAACAACTTTGGTTTGGCCTAAACATCTATAAAATGAGAATTGGGTGACTTGATCAACTCATTGAATGTGCCCTTTAGTAAATGACATTA